>CATIWO010614889.1:0-13356 GCA_949673435.1 Macaranga tanarius | reverse complement strand
AAACTAAACTCACCGGAAGAGGAGGGAGGAGGAGAGGAGGGAGGAGCAGCCGGAGTCGGGCGGAGATGCTGGGTCGCGCGCGGGAAGTAGGACAACCGAGTCGTGCGCGGGAAGGAGGGAGGGAGAGACTGGCGGCCGGCGAGGGAGGCTGGCGGAGGGAAGGGGCGGCGTCGGGGTCGGCTGTGGGTGGGAGAGAAGAGAGAGAGAGAGAGAGAGAAAAAAAGTGATTTTTTTTATGCTATCAATTTTAGCGACGGACACGCTGTCCGTCGCTAATTTTGTCGGAAATTCGGGCGCCATCAATTGGCGCCCGAATTTTGGTTAGCTTTTAGCGACGGAATTTTTTTCCGTCGTTAAATTCCCGTCCATCGGTAATTAGCGACGGAAAAATTCCGTCTCTAAAATTCGTCGGTAATCCGGTACATTCTAATAGTGTAATTAAAATATAAGGTTTCAGACTATATGTGTTAAATTAGTAATTTAGAAATGTTGGCTTTAACAATTTTTTCAGTTTTAAATTATTTCACATAAAATTTCAATGTAAGTAAATGTTATAAATACCTAAAATGAATGTCATTCACATAAAAGATAATATAAATAGATGTTGGTGTCTTATAAATAATTTTTTTAATACACTATCCTGCTTTAACTATCTTTCTAGGGCTTACAATGGTTAATTATTTGTACATATTAGCGTATTTATATATCTTTTTGAAAAGAAATCCTTTACTAATTAAATAAAAGAGACTTTTCTGCTGTCCACTATTATTATTTGGCAGGTAAATATTAACAATCTTTCACTAAGATTGTTAATGTTCTTTCTTTATAATTTTTATAGCTATACTTTATTATTTGTTTCTTTATATATAATATTTAAGTCTATATCACTAATATAAATATATGAACATCATTATAAAACTTATAATGATATTAGTTTTTTTTATATAACTCTTAAAATATAACACATATTTGTATATGAATTATTATCAACTATATATATATATTATTTAGTATTATTATAACAATAATGCTTTTTAATATAAATAAAATTAAAATAAATTATACATATGTTTAATAATATATTAATCACATGATTGCACTGGTGAAAACAAAAAAAAAAAGAAAAAGAAAAAGAAAAGGAACTATAGTATATGTAAGTTCATAGGTTGAATTTTGTTTTTTTTGAAGTAGAGAAAAATATTAAAATTTTAAAAATATTGAAGAGATGATGTGTAATCGTTCAAATATATAATTATTAAAGAAGTAGTGTATATGAGTTTATAGATTGATTAATGGAAGGTTTAATTTATTAATGAGCAGAGAGAGAGACGCTGTGTATTTCCATCCAAATTGATTCAATGGATACACAATCTGAAAGAAGTGACTTTCATCAATTGTGCATTTGAGGAAGTGATATTTTCATTGGAGGAATGACATAGTAGTAATGTTGATGGAGTAGGAGTGCTCAATGTTCCAGAGAGATTGGCATTTTATGAATTGTCAAATGTGGTGCATGTGTATGGTGGATAAACAAGAAGATTTTTCCTCCACCAACACCAATAGCTTCTTTTCAAAATTTGAAACAACTGGGTATATCGGAGAGTGAAAGTTTGATAAATGTGTTGTCAAGTAGCAGCAACATATTGGATCATGAATATATAAAGCAAGAAGAAAAGATGGAATTAGAAGGAGAAGTGGGCAGCAGCAGCAAGAGTAAGAGCAAGTCCGATTTTCAAATTAAAATTATATTCCCTCAACTATGGATATTGACATTGAGAGATCTACCCAAACTTAGGAGTTTTTGCATGTTTGACATTGACGCATTAATTGAAATGCCGCTATTGAAAACATTTGAATTGAAGAATTGTAATCAGATGAGGAGTTTCTTCAGCAATGGAGGATCGGTGATCACACCAAAACTAGAGGACATATATATAAATGGGCACTGCTATCTATTAGAGAAGAAAGACCTTAATATAACTCTAAAGGAAGCGGTACGCACATTGATGATCTCTCATTTATATATCTTTAATATTTATTTGTTACTCCAATAAAAAATATGAATATAATTTTCATTTTCAAATTATTTATGTTCTATATAGATATATCTTTTTTTAACTTTAATTGCAGATGAGTTCAATATTATTTGTTAAGAATGACATTATTCCTCCAGATGGTGATTCGAGTTGATGCTACAAAATATGAATTTGGTATCTCTGAAAAAGAAGCAACTAAGAAGGAAATTGACATCCTTAAGGAGAAAAAATAAGAGAATTTGGTTGTCAAAGCAAACATATTAATAACAAAGGTGAGTTATATTTTCAATTTAAATTTGTATCAATTTAGCTATTATGTTTTCCAATTATGTCTAATTCTATCTGATTTTTTTAAAATCTAGATAAATATAATTTTGAAATTTTATTTTAAAACTCTATTTAAAATAAATGTATTTATAAAAATTTTATTCATCTTTTCCTCAAGAAAGAAAATATTAAGACATAAAATATATTTTCCAAAAATTTAGATTCGTCTTTTCCTCTACCGCTATCTAATTAAGTAAACCTAAATTTTTTTCTTCATAAAATCTTAACTCTGTCATGTTTTTAAATATTTCTTTTTTTTAGTATTTATGAAACTCACTTTTTTTTACATACTTTACTACATTCAATCATGTCATTCAAAACTTTCCAGTAAAACTCGAAATAGGAAAAATAAGGCGAAGTAGTGGAAGGAATATTGATAAAGAAGGTGCAATTTTATTTTTAAAAAATATCAAAAAATAGAAAAGTTGCTCAAGAATTTCAATGCTTATGATAGTGAGAGTTATAAATGTTTTTTATTTGATTAATATTAATGAATATATAAAAATGACTTTATATATTTATTTATTTTTTTCTTGATTAACAATGAAAGTTGATGAGGTGATATAAAAAAGATAGCTTTTACTTATTGATTTGCTCCCTCATTATGTTCAAATATATTTGTGAGAGCATTTAAATAAATATTTTATTTCAAATAGAATTTTAAAGTAATTTTTTGAATTACATTTAAGTTTTTAAATAAAATTGAAAGGAATTGAAACTATTCCAATAATATCATGATTAAATTAATGCAAACTTTAGTTTAGAATGTAATTGAAAATTTAGTTAAAGTTCATGATAGATTAGTTTACTTTTTCCTTAGACCATGAATTCCTTAAATCATGTTTAGCTTGAAATGTTGAATTCATTTCTAATCCTTTGTTGAATTAGAATTATAGTTTAGTTAGTCTAGTGATATACTAATTAAATCCAATTGTAAAATAAAAACTTCATTACGATAACTATAATTTATTATAGAAAAAAAATGTTGTTGATGCTTGTATTAACTCATTATTTTTTTCATGTGAAAACAGGCAACATCAACACATGCTTGATATTAAATATAAAGACAGTTGCTAAGAGTTGTTAAAGCAGACAAGGAAATCTAGTTGTTGTAGTTTGTTGTTTCATATTGTTGTTCTCTGGATTTTAGTTATTGCTTTTGTTTTATTTGTTGTTTCGTTATTTAAGTACATGTTATGTTTAATTTTAGGGAGAGGTTTTTTCATCACTAATTTTAAAAAAAAAAAAAAAAGAGTAAATTAAAATTAATAAACTTGATGTTTTTACATCATGTGGTTTTTCTTCTCATCTACTATTAATAAAAGAAAATTTTCTTATAAAAATAAAAGGGAAATCTAGTGTGAATAAACTTGTTAATTAATAAGATTAATGATGTTCAATGCCCAAAGTAGTTTAAAAAGATGATAATTGAAATTATCTTTTTTTTTTTAATTTTTAATAAGAGTACATGAACATGAATTCTCATTATTCTCATGTGCAACATAAATCATAATTTTTTTAAAAAATAAATTTTTGACTTCATTTATTTTTATTTTTTTTATATTGATCCTTTATATATTTATTTGGCCACACTTAACTCTTATACTTTTATTTATTAATAAATTTAGCCTTTATTTTTTATTTATCGATAGATTTAGCTCTTATTTGATGGAAGAGATGTATTCTTATATTTTCTCTTATATTGAGTTCTTATACATTTTATATGGATACATTGTATTTTTATACTTTTATTTATCAATATTTTTAGGTATTATATTTTATATTTATCGATATATTTAGCCCTTATGGAAGAAGGCTAACGATCATTAAAGATATCTAATTTAGTCTTTATACTTTAAAATTTTATATATTATGTATTTTGCAATTTTAATTTTTCTTTAATTAAATTCTTTAAAATTACTAAAATAACTCAATTAATTTTATTAAAAATTAAAAAATTTTCAATCTTTTCTTATCTAATCAAAATGTAAGTCATTTATTTTATTAAAATTATATATATATATATATATCACTACAAGAAAAATCATATTTTGTAACGGCAAAATCTGTTACAAAAGAGGATTTGTAACGGAAAATTTTTGTTAAAATTGTTGCAACATATATACTAACTCACACCATTTCAAGTAATCCATAATCATAATCTTCATAATCACATCTCACATTAAAACCACATTCAACATATATATATATAAGCACAATGCACCAATACATGATCATGCACATTAGTTATCCATAACCAATTCACATAATCACCAGAATGTGTACACTCACATTCCCATCTCATGGCTCAATATTAGGCCAAAACTATTTTCATACCATCATATCACACAAAGCCACATTTGGCGTATTTCTTACAATCACATTCACAAATTCAAATGGCCATATGGTGAGACTATCCGCTCGACTCAGTCTCACTTCACTTGATTCAATTATGGGTAGCTATCTGCCCGGCTCAGCTTTTCCATCGTACATAATCAGTGAAGACTATCCGCAACACACTTTCTCACACATCATCATTTTCCTCACTTATTTCACATTCTTATGAAACACAAGACCTCATATGCAACATAACTCAATACAATTACATCATAATAAGTTATCATATTAACATTCCATCCGTAACTACTAATTCATTCTCACATTCTCACATTCTCACATTCTCACATTCACATCATTCATCATACACAAATATGATATTCACCATAATTCACAATCCACACATATTCAATACACAAAAGAGTGGAAACTCATTCCACCTCATCATTCTCAATTCCACAAATTCACCACATTCAATTCACAACTTAAATCACAATTCACTATTCTCACATTCATTACATCTCATTTCTTGCCATAGCAAATGGCTTGTACAATTCATATAATTATACAACCATTATATACACAAGAGAATCAATATTTATATATATAAGTATTATAGTAATAATCACTTACCTCCAAGCTTTCAAGTCCTTCAAAAAGAAAAGCTCCTCCTATTGAGTAGGGTCTCCTCTATCTCTATCAGCTCCAATTAATGCTTCTATGGATTAAAGACTTCTAATGTTGCCCAATTGCTAGCTTGAACAAGATCAAAACTCTCTAAAACTCAATCAAAAACTCACTCTTCTTCTTTTCTCCATTTCTCTACATTTCTCTACACCCACACACATATATATATACACACACACACACTCACCCAATCACAAGCCTCCATTTGCTTTTCCCTAAAGTCTCTTACAATAAATGCTTATTTATCACTTAACCACCAATATAATAATAACAATAATAAATCTCTTAATAAATATCATCATATTAAATATCATCAAATATCACCACAATAGCCTCTTGTCTCCTTAATGAAATGGAATTAATTCATAATAGTCCACAACTTTCATTTGTGACAGTTAATTCCAAACTTACCTTACAATCTAGTCTCTTTCTACAATTTATGCACATCTCTAATTTAAATATAATTCACTAACTAATATGCATCAAATGCAACACATAAATCATAAATACGTATGCTAAAAGGGTGGGCGTTACAATTATAATGCTACACAAATTTAATTTTATTATATATATATTTTAAATCAATATTAATATTAATATTAATATTAAATAAGTATTATTTAAATTATTAAATAATTACAATTAACTAAATATATATTATTAGTTTATTTAATATTAAGAAAATATAAATAAATATAGAATATATTTATTTGGCTTTATATAATCTTATATTATTGAAAAGCTACGTAGTTTTATTCAAAACTATTTAGTTTTGATGTTAAATCCTAATAACTCATTTAATAAATATTCATTTCATTCTTTATTTTTTTTTAAATATTATTTCATTTCATTCAAAACTAAGTAGTTTTGATTCAAAATTACGTAGTTTTATATCTAACCTAAATAGCTTATTAACTCTAAGCCTTTGTTTATTTTGGGTGATTTGAATGGAAAAGAAAAGAAAAAAAAATCTAATTTCTCATAATTCCTTTGTTTGGACAACCATTAGAAGAAGGAATTGAGAAGAAAGGAATTAAAATTGTAATTCTTGAGTTTCCATTTTCCTTCAACATCTTTTCTCACCATTTTAGAGAGAAAATATGGGAAATAAGAAACCCAAAGATTAAAAAGACGAAATTGTCTTATTGCTTCAACATCTGCTGTTATTTTTACTGATTGTTGTTGTTGTTTTATGCATCTAAGGTCATTGTTGCATTGTCGAGACAGAGATCATGTTGCACAATCAGACTAAATTGAAGCACAAGCTACCAGGCCAGTGCTTGGCGAGCCAGGCGAGAGGCCACCTGGAGGCAGGCCTCGCGCTCACCATACCTGGCGAGCGCTGGATGTAACACTCCCAAAATCACATACCATATATGTGGCATAGGATTTTTTTTGTAGTATATAGAATACATATACATAAACTCACATATAATTACTCATGGCTAAAATATATTTATAATATCATTACGAACATGCAATATGTCTTATGTAAATGAGAGTGAGGTATAACTGCACCAAGCTCGCCTCTGGCCCACTTGAGATTACTAACAAATGCAACTCCGAGCTTTATCTAACTATACCCTGAAACATATGAATGCAAATGAATGAGTTTGATACTCAGTAAGTAGTTATAAAAATAAATCCATATGCATACTTCTTAAGAATTAATTAAAGGAAAGTATATAATTAACTTGTTACACATCAACTATAAGAAAATAGCGTAGTCATTAAGCTAATCTCATGCTTAAAGTTCACTGGAGTGTATTGGAATGAAGTTCGGTGCTCAAAATTTAAAAGAAATAAACTAAAGAAAAGAGGCGTGCCGACTCGTCTAAGTGTGCCGACTCGTGACAGTCAGCTTGGGTGCCGACTCGGACCTTCGTGCCGAGTCGTGCCATTTACTCGAGCCAAGTCATTCAGCCTCGTGCAGGCGTGTCGAGTCGAAACAGATGCACCTCGTGCTGACTTCTACTAGACTCGACACACCATGCTCTGAAGGCATTCCTTCCTTACACATTGACTTCTCTCACACGGTCGTGTCTAAAACCACATGGCCATGTATAATAACCTGTGCAACATCCAAAATACTATAAATACATAATCCAAACACCAAATATCAATTGTTGTTGTCACAAATACATCAAATCATACCATTCCAAGCAATTCACAAACATAATCCCCGCATTCAACATCTCAATCATTATATATATGTATTTCACCATTCTCAAAACATATCATATATAATTATACTACATCAAGTGGCTTGCACACATAGGTACCAATATTCACAATCAATCACAACACATGCTAAATTGACCATTCAGTAGTCTCATAATAATATATATACATATGTTCATCATTCTTTCTCATTATAATATATATATATATATATATATATATTCATCATTCTTGCCACTTAAATGGCATACACAACTCAAACCTAATATTACAAGTTTCATATATATAAGAGAACTAATACATATACATTATATTAGTAATCACTTACAGTCAGCACTTCTCAATCAATTCATAATTATTAGTCTCATTTTCCTTGCCGATGGATATTTAGCCAATCAACACAATATTATTCAAACTTGTCGATGGATACTTAGCCAATCGACATATCAATATTTCTCACTATCGATGGTCATTTAGTCAATCGATATAATCACATTTCACACTGTCGATGGCCATATAGCCAATTAATTTAATCATATTTCACACTGTCGACGGTCACACAGCCAATCGCCTTAATTATATTTCACACTGTCGACGGTCACACAACTAATCGACTTAATCACATTTCATATTATTGACAATCATACAGCCAATCAACTGAATTATACTTCACACTGTCGACAGTCACATAGCCAATCGACATACTCAACATAGTCGACGGTCATTTAGCCAATCAATATATCCATCATACATTATGTTCACATTTACTCATAAATATAGAATCATCTATATCCAATGGACCACTCAAATTCATAATACATACGCACTTACAACCACAAATTCAATACCATCACATTTCATGTTTACTACGTTCAATCATATACCTCACAATAATTTCATCAACATATACCTCATAACAAATACATCAACCTCACTCTAGTATGCAAATATTAATCACGTTGTAGCATACCATAATTGTTGCTCTTTGGCCCTTGTAAGTAAATTTTAGAGCGTGCCAGGTGTGTGAGGTACACCAACTTTGGGATCTAACCTCTATCAGAGACTTTAGTGTAGGCTAAGGGACCTAAACCTATTAGGTTCCTAAACCAACTGTAAATTAATTAGAAGTTGTATTTAATACTGACGATACCAAAAATACAGAACAAAAGTTGGAAGTTAAATAAAATAACAACAGGAAACTAGAGGATCTGTAAGGAAATTAAAGGGCTCCATTAGAAATTAAAAGAAGTTCAACTATTAACATAGTGTTTGATTGCTGAGAACAATAACAAAATAATGAAAATTTAAAACGAAAAGCTAATTTAGAATTCTGCAGAGTTGATTTGTTGTTGTTTGGTTTGGTTTTGATTTTTATTGTCTATTGAATGTTTTCTGGAGGAGAGTCCTTTTATCCATTGAGTTGATAACTTCCCTCTTGAGTAACTACTCTTTAGCCCACCACTGTACGTTTCTTATTTTTTGAAATTCAAACTCCCTTACATCTTATCTCTTCTTCTGGCAATTAATTTTTACAGATAACCACCTATATAATTAATTAACTAGAGTCATGGGCCTATAATCTTATGGGCTCTCCAAAATATAATTTTAGTTGCAAACAATACCCCCTGCATGTAAATAGCTTGTAAAAGCCTATTTATATGCATAAATATTCAATCTTTACTATTTTGATGAAACTCTTGAAGAGACCTTTGACATTGAAGAACCAATGGAGAGAGAACCTTATAGAGACCCTTGAGAACCACTAGAGAAACCCTTGAAGAGAACCTTGACTGTAAAGAGAATCACTAGAAATACCCTTACAGAGACCCTTAACTATGAAGAGAACCACTTGAGAGAACCTTATAGAGATCCTTGACTATGAAGACAATCACTAGAGAGACCCTTGAAGAGAACCTCGATACAGTAGAGAACCACTGGAGAGAACCTTGTAGAGATTCATGGCTAGGGGAGCTCTTATTACACCATTAACTTCAACCTTAGTTGTGTGAGTTTTCCATCACCATAGCTCCTACATGTTGCTAGTGATCTCCTCTCTCTGCTTCATTGATCATTTATCTGTGATATTTATTTTGGTTGATTCTCTTACAAGACTTAAAAAGTAAAAACAACAATTCAAATAAATAAGGTGGCCAAGAGGCTTACCTCATTGTTATTGAAAAATTATAAAAAAGTATATACAGAGAAACAGGCCTCAGGGCCTATTTGTAAAAAGAACTTATTTAAATAGCCGTAGTTTAAATTTACATTATCTTGGACACTAACAATTCTTCTTAGCTATATGACCGTGATGATGACCTTACATTGAAGTTTTATTTTTTTTATCTTTTCCCACATAGTGGGAAAATATTTCTTTAAGTACTGCCCATTGGTGCTCATTTTTTATTGTTCTTCTTCTTCAAAGCTCCAAATAAAGTAGTATTTGAACTCTTTTAATGTATGGACTACCTTTTCTTTCAGTTCTCCCTGCAATAAAGAACTAACGTAAGTTACCCTTGGTTCCTCTAGGGAACCAAAGTTAATCTCCTGCAAGGGATCTGTCACTTCTGGTTTTATATCTTCAAATTTTGTAGGAGCCTCTTTAAGATCCTCCATCTGAATTTCTTCTAAATCTTCATAGTCATCTGGATCCCCTTTAATTACTACCTCTTCATCTTCATCATTATTAGCCTTTCTCCTGAATTTGGATTTCTGTGGAGAGCCCTCTATTTCCTTCATTCTCCTATTTAAAGCTCCTTGTATTTGAAGTCTTCTTTTTTGAATTCTTGTAAGTGGCTGAGGAAACTTCTTATATTAAATTTTGTACAATTGATTCACAGGGGGAACCTTTGGGGGAACCACAAATCTTGAAGCTCTCCTTTGGATCCCCTTCTCTGTTGGTGGTAAAGCTCTCTTAACTCCTGCATTTGATGATCCTTCTTCACTTTCTGGCTTTCTAACCCATACATTCCTGAATAATATTTTAGATCTCTTTTCCATCTCTTTATTTGATGATCATTATTCTCACGTTAGCCACTAGAGGGAAGGGATTTTCATCTACCATCATGGTCTTCTTTTTCTCAGGGAATTTTAAAATTCCCTTATTAATTCTGTCCTGCACCATATTTCTCATGGATTCCATGTCTACTGGGTCTTGGTTTCTGGAAGTGTAGTGTTAGGGGAACTGTGGGATCCCTCTTGTCCCTCCTACTTCCATGCCCCCTGAGTTTCCCTGTAAATTGCCATCATAATCATACATGTTAGGATGCACAGTAGGGTTAATGTTAGCATAAATATGGTGAGGGAGTGATGGCCTGCCGTTAAAGCAGCCATTCTGATTAATCTTAGGCGTTGTAGGAACTTCCTCCCTTCTGTGTGGAGGTGTGTATTTTTCTTTATCCTCTAAATTGATATGGACTAGGCGGTGAGAGTCACCTGCCTCTTGTGATGATCTAGAAGATTGTCCCTTAAATTCTTCAGGCTATTTGTTAGCCTTAGATGGAGCCTCAGTAATTGCATTCTTGGAGCCTTGTTGACCCATACTAACAGTCCGTTGAAGATGGTGATCTAGTTTGTGGGAGACCACTTTCTGACTTTCCTCTATAGTTTTGGCCATAGACTCCAAGAATTTAGACTGCATCTCTACCAACTTGAGTTGTGCCTCCTTATGCTCTTTAAGAAAATCCTCCAGAATCTTTTTAAAAACGTTAGAACCCTCTGTTTCAATTTCTTTCCCAACAATAGGAGCTGTTAAGATTTGAGCATTTTTTGTAACTCGGTCTTGCATGTGCTTTTTAAAATTTTCCACCAAGTGGGGAACTAGACCTTCTAGCCCTACTGCAGTAGGCGCTTAAGATCCGGTACTGTCTTTTTCCATAAAACTCATAGTTCTTGGCATTTTAGTAGTGTCCCACCGAGCGTGCCGGGTGTGTGAGGTACACCAACCTTGGGGATCTGACCTCTATCAGAGACCTTAGTGTAAGCTAAGGGACCTAAGCCTACTGGGTTCCTAAACCTACTGTAAATTAATTAGTAGTTGTGTTTAATACTGATGTTACTAAAAATACAGAATGAAAGTTGAAAGTTAAAGAAAATAATGAAACGGAACTAAGGGATCTGTAGGAAAAATAAAGGGCTCCATTGAAAATTAAAAGAAGTTCAACTATTAACAAAGTGTTTAATTGCTGAGAACAATAACAAGATAATGAAAATTAAAAACGAAAAGCTAAATTAGAATTCTGCAGAGTTAATTTGTTGTTGTCTGGTTTGGTTTTAATTTTTTACTGTTTATTGGATGTGTTCTGCAGGAGAGTCCTTTTATCCATTGAGTTGATAACTTCCCTCTTGAGTAACTACTCTTTAGCCCACCACTGTACGTTTCTTATTTTTTGAAATTCAAACTCCCTTACATCTTATCTCTTCTTCTAACAGTTACTTTTTACAAATAACTACCTATATAATTAATTAACTAGGGTCATGGGCCTATAATCTTATGGGCTCTCCAAAATATAATTTTGAGTGCAAACAATAATATTATCGCATTTCATATCACAATTCAATATTCATAATTCATCCATATGCATTTCGTATCAATGCTAGTATATATTCCAAACCAAGTCTACCATATATTTACTTGGTATATCTCACAAGCATTATTGTTCACATACAATTCTTAATTTATCAATTACAAAAATAAGAGTAATATTTAATTGACAATACTATAGATTCTTGCATCTCATTCATTATATAACAATAACTATTTACCTCAAGTACTTTTCAGTTTAAATAATAAAAGTTTCTTTAGTTAGTTGCCTTTTCCTTGCCTCTTGTAGCTCCTACACATATTCACATATCAATTCACAAAGCAAACATGACATTTGCACTCAAATGTAACTAAGTGCAATTCCATGTTCTAGGTTCAAAGTACCTAAATAATTCACACATAAGTTCAAAAAATTATGAAAATAATACTGAATCTAGTAATATGTGTCTACTAATAATTCCAACTGGAATTTCTTAAATCAGACATGTGTGGAATTAATTATGAATTTTTGAGTAAAATCGGGCAAAACAGGGTTGACTTCATGAACAAGAAAATGTCGAGCTCTGCCAGATAACCTTAACAGCAAAATCAACTCAGACTTAAAATATAAAAGTTATAGAGGATTCTTTGAAGTTTTTAAAATATCCAACCTTGCTCAATTAGAGCTCTACAACTCAAGATATAGTAAAAACACTAGGACAGATGCCAATAGAAAATAGAACACGAATTTCACACATCAATACCTAACTTTAAATAACTAAAATTAAATGCATGGCTTACCAAAGTGATGGTCTAACAACTTATAAATCTCCTATAGCTTCCCAAAATCCTTGTTAGATGAGTAGAGAATTATCAAAATCTCCCAAAGCTAAACAAAAATCACTCTTATTCTACCTAATGAATTCTCTACACACTCTACTACATTTACTAACACATATACACATACACACAAGCCACCAATCATAATTCACCATTTGTGCAAGTTGGTGTCTCCTCCCATAAATGCCAATTTATTGCTACAATATAATAATTCTAATTATCTTAATTAGTATACATAAATATCACCAAAATATCTTCTAAACTCCTTAATGAAATGGGATAACTGTACTGTGACGCCCCTCCCCACCGCCACCTTTGTCAGATGACTCAACCCACCGGTCATCCTCCTAAGGCACCGATGTGGAAAGGTATCACTTCTAAGAGAATTCTAGAGTTACTCCACCATCCAATACTAGAAACATTCACATT
>CATIWO010614745.1:0-25591 GCA_949673435.1 Macaranga tanarius | reverse complement strand
TTTATTTTTTATGCTCCTTTTTTTCTTTTCCTTTTTATTTTCCTGTATTTTTTTCTTTCTTTCTCTTTTTTTATTTTTTATTCTCTTTATTTTTTCTCATCCTCTTATTCTTTTTCATTTCCTTCTTTTTTTTTTAATTTTTATTTTTTTCTCATCTCCTTCTTTTTTTTTCTTTTTTTTCTGTTTTCTTATTTTTAATTTTCTTCTTATTTTTCCCTTGGTCTCTTTATTTTTTCCTTTTCTTCTTTTTTTGTGTATTTTTATTTTTACCTTTTTTCTTTTTCCTCTTTTTTTTATTCTTATTTTCTCCCTCATATCTTTTTTTTCCTTTCCCTTTTTTTTCAATATTTTTCATATAATTGAATAAAAATGTAAAAGATTGTTTCATATACGAGAAATAAACTAAAAATATATGAAAAATAAACTAAAAGTAAACAAAAAATATATGAAAAATAGGACGAACCCAAAATATATAAAAAAAATAGGACATGAGTAAGCATTTTAAGTTATTAACATTCTTTTTTATTTTAATTCTGCAATTCTAATAGTATATGTGCATGCACACACACACTTATATATTTATTACAGTAAAAATTATTTATATAGTGTTTGGTTCAATTTTATTAACAAATTGATCTGATTTACATATTATTTAAAATAAAAGTTATAATCAAATTTTTATTTGTTTTGATATTTTGAAGTGTATTGAAAACTGAAAATATATCAAAAATATACTCATTATAAACTATAATATATTTATTATTCATATATTTATATTTTTTTAGGAGTTTATTTCTTATGTATAATTATAAATTTTATTGTTTGAATATATACAATATATTTTGAATTTAAGAGAGATAGTTTATTTGTATATATTTAAGAGAATGTTTATTTGTATATATTTAAGGGGATGACTTTAATTATGTATATGAATTGTATCATATACATAATATAAACGAAAAATATATCAAAAGTATTCAAAATTAAATGAAATTGAAATATCAAATATATTTTTTAAAAATAAGAGACAATTGATACCTATATTCAAGTAATAATATATTATTTTTATTCAGAAATAGATATCATTTGATATACAAATAGTTAGAAAAATATAATAAGATTGTTCAACATTCTTCGTGAAGTCGAATAAAAGTGTAAACAATTGTTTTATATACGGAAAATTAATCAAAAATATACAAGAAATAAACTAAAAGTAAACGAAATATATTCTAAGTTTCATGTCTTTGGAATTTCTATTACAGTCACGTTAAAATTTTTCAAAATAAAATTATCACTCTATTTTCTATTGTAATGAATAAAGATTAGTAATTGTTCCATTCCTCTAAATATAAGCTATGCTAGAAGTTGGTTTTTAAAAGTTATAATCAAAATTTTGTTTGTTTTGATGTTTTGAAGTATATTGGAAACCGATAATAGACTAAAAGTATACTCATTATATAGTATAATATATTTACTATTCATATATTTGTATTTTTCTAGGAGTTTATTTCTTTTGTATGATTATGAATTTTGTTGTTTGAATATATATAGTATATATTGTATTTAAGAGAGATAGTTTATAGAAATTTTGTATATATTTAAGAAGATTACTTTAATTATGTATATGAATTATAAAAAATTATTTCATATACGAAAAATAAACTAAAAATATATAGAAAATAAACCAAAAGTAAATGAAAAATATGGCAAGTTTCATGCTTTTGGAATTTGTATTCCAGTCACTATGAGCAAAAATGTAACAAATTGTTTGATATACGAAAAATAAATTGAAAATATACAAAAAAAAAAATAAACCAAAAAATATTTGAAATAGAATAAAAATATTTGAAATAGAATAAAAATTGAAATATTCAAATACATTTTTTAAAAAATAAGACACACTTTATACATATCTTTCAGTTATAACATATTATTAATAATAGTAATATATTACTACTACTATGACTACTACTACTACTACTACTATAGAGGGGGCAATATGGCTCTTAAGATTGACATCCGGAAAGCCTGACTTTATGGAATGGGACTTTATATTGGCAGTTCTTTATAGTTTTGGTTTTTCTAGACAATTTTGTGATTGGATTTGGAATATCTTTAGAAGTCCATTATGAAATATAGACTCTCTAGCTCCTCCATTAATCTTATTATGGAGTTCATATGGGCTCCCACTTCCTCTCCTTCCTTCATCTTAGCACAGAACAACCGCTTCGATACTACTATTACTACTACGTGTTGAAGTGTATTGGAAATCAATAATATACCAAAAGTATACTCATTGTATACTATAATATATTTATTGTTCATATAATAATAACAATAATAATACTAATAATTCATCTCCTTCAATTTTATTATGAGTAATTAACGTGTCAGTGAAAATTAATTAATTAAAAAAAGTAAACAATACACATATTAATATATTATTAATATTTAAAAAAAAGTTATATCCAATAGTTAAATGTATAATATATATTTATTTTACATATTTTATATTTAAATTTACAAATGTGACGTGACTAAATTTGTAAACTTGTACTACCTAGTTACAAAGGGCTAAAAAACACCTAAAAGACTTAGACACAGAACAATGAACGACTCCAAAACAAAGAGCCATATCAGCTGCACCAAGAAGAACATTGTTGTGGCTGCAACAACAACGAAGAACAGAGCCAACACACATAATAACTACAACCTCTTAATTGGTGTAGCAAACAGCAGACAACAATGACTAAACAAAACAACACTACAATACTCTTTTCATACTTTTTGAAAGACCATTCATGGTATTTCTAAAATCACTAAATAATCCTACTAGTAGAGACCCCAGAATCCAATACTATACTTTTATGAATGTTTCATATGATGTTTCTAGTAGCCATTAAAGGTTATGATATCAGGTGCACCTGCATCAGGGAAAGGTACTCAGCCTGAACTGATTGTTTATAAGGTAATTAATCTCTTTTCTTTTTATTGATTTTTATAAGGCTAATCTGTAATTTATGATCTCAGTTTATGTTTTATATAACTAATAATATGAATAGAAATGTATATTATTAATCATTGGGCAGTGTTTGAATACTCTAATGTATAAAGGTTACACTAAATTGGTATTATTGATGATGATTTTATAAACATGATTTGGAAAAAATTACTAAACCCCTTATAAGAATGCATTTTATGTTTTAATTTGGATGATTATAATTTTAAACAAGAAAATGACACCAATTAAGATGATGGAAAGATCAGTATGGTCTAAAAGTTACTAAAAAGTGAAAAGAATTGTGCCTGATAGCTGAAAGTTCATATCTTTTTCAATTGAGTCAAAAGTTTTTTTGAGGCCATAGTACAAGTTTTACTATATATTTGCTTGAGTGATGAGTACCCAACATAAGAAATAGTTTCCTTCTCATAATTTTATTTGGTGTCTGTTGATTCTGCAGTTTGGATATATATATATATATATATATATTTAATGGTATGCATTTGACATTAAAGACATATCCCTGTGCTTGTTTGCAAGTTGGCAGCTTCATATATAATGTTCTTTGTACACATATTCAAGAACTTGGTGACTATGGGGGGATTATCTTTTAGGTTTGTGTCCAAGGGTCTATGGGGGAAGGTGCACTTGCTAGAAAGCCGTTGCAAGGTAGCCAAAAGATCTTGGAGTTTATAGATTGGGGGGATTATGGAGCTCTTGGGACATTTGTTGAGATTGGTTATATAGTTAAGAGAATAAAATATTTTTTTCTTATGACATGCAGCTTTTCCATTCTACACTCCTACTATTTTTTCCCCAATGGATGGTTTTTTAAGTTGTAACATGATATATTTTTTTTCCTAACTGCATTTGTCAATTTATTTTTTTAACTCAAAATATTAGCAATATTTTTATATACCTTCTAAAAATATATATGAATGTTTCATGTGATGTTTTTTTAACTCATCGGATCCTTGTATTTTTGACGTAGCAGAAGGTATAAAAATAAGAATAACTACCACGAATTGTTGAATTAGGCACGATTGTTAGTAGGTGATCTTCCAAAACCTGTTGAGTCCTAAGATTACCAAGAATTAGGCATCAATTTCATTGATTCACAAAGGAATGCTGATAATTGGGAAAATAAAGGAATTTTATTAATCACCAAAAACTATGTCTCCATTATTCTGAGACTTAGATATTTATAGGGTGGTACCTACCAACTCTTAATTAACTAGGAAAAAAAATAAAAATATTCTTAACTATGGAAGGAAATCAAATCCCAACTAAATGGTAGAAAATCAAATCCTAGCTAGGAAATAAAATCAACTAAAGTAGGAAATCAAATCCTAATCAAATTATAGGAAATTAAATACTGGTTAGGAAAAAAAATCAACAATAAAAATGGTAATAAAAAAATTAAATCAATTATGCCTTTTAAAGTCCCGTCGTTCTAAAACTTACAGAGCAATTTGATCTGCATCATTCTTCCCATGGCAGAGAAAATTCAACCTCGAATTGCCTGTTGAATCATCATTAGAAGAATCATCATGAAAAGGAATCAAGTGCTTCATATTAAACACATCAGCTGTACGAACATGGCTAGGCAGCTTAAGGCGATAAACATTGGACTGAAACCAGTACTACGGTACACTACATGGTTATGAGCAAACTCAGCTTGACACAACCTTTGATCCCAGCTCTTGATATGATCTCTAACCAAACAACGAAGCAAATTACCAAGTGACCTATTCATAACCTCAATTTTCCCATCTGTCTGAGGATGATAGGCACTGCTAAAATTCAACTACTTGTTGACCATCTTCCACAAGTTGTGCTAGAAATGACTAAGAAAATGTGTGTCTCTGTCAAAGACAATGGATGCAAGTAAACTATGGAGATGGTACACATCACAAAAAAAATAATTGGGCCATATTAACAGCATAAGTATTTTTCTTGTAAGGAATAAAGTGAACCATCTTAGAGAAGCGATCGACAACAACAAAGATGGAATCATTACCTCTCTGCGTACGAGGTAGCCCCAACATAAAATCCATACTGATATCCTCCCAGGGCCGAGACGGAATGGGTAAAGGCATGCATAATCCTATATTAGTGGCAGAACCCTTAGACACCTGACAAATCCTGCACCTTTGTACATACTTCTCCACCTCTTTGCACATGCTAGGCTAGAAATAAGATGACTGCACTAACTGCAAGGTTCTATCTCTACCAACATGACCCTTACCATGAAGCTCCTAAATAATATGTAACTGTAAACTACAATTTGGGATACATAGTTGATTTCCTCTAAACGGAAACCCATCATGTAATAAGAAATCTGATTTCTCCAAAGCCTGCACATCTTGTCTAATTATAGAGAAATAGGGATCAGTAGCAAGTAAATCATGAAAGGAATTAAAACCAGGTACCTCAACACATATGGTAACTAGCAAACTACTCATGCGGATTAAGGCATCTACTACACGATTAGTTACACCTGCCTTGTGTTTCACTACATAGGTGACTTTTTTGAGGTAAGCAACCCACCTCACTTACCTGGGGGACACCTTATTATGTCTATACAAATGCCTTAACGAGTCATGATCAGTAAATAATATGAATTCCCTGTGAAACAGATAATGTCGCCAATGTTTTACAGCCTGCACAACAGCATAAAACCCAACATCATATATGTTGTATCTGCTCTTGGCACCTGACAGTTTCTCACTAAAGTATGCCACAGGTCTACTATTCTGACTCAGTACTGCCCCAATGCCAACCTTAGAAGCATCAGTATACAACTCGAATTACTGCACAAAGTCTGGCAATACTAAAATGGGTGCAATGGTAAGGCGTTCCTTAATCAATTAGAATGATGCCTCTACCTCATCCGTCCATGACAATTTGCTCCCCTTCATATAATCCGTGATCGGTGCCATAATGCTACTGAAATGAGAGATAAAATGCCTGTAAAAGGAAGCAAGTTCATGGAAACTCCTAACTTTAGTAATAGTTTGAGGCCTTGGCCAATGTTTCAAAGCCTCAACCAATGTTTCACTACCTCAACTTTAGTCTCATCCACCTGCAAACCATCCCCCAAAATAACATACCCTAAAAATAGCACCATCGGAGTCATAAACACGCACTTCTTTTGGGCTGCATAAAACTGTTCCCTTCAGAGCACACCTAAAACTTCCCTTATATACTACAGATGCTCATCATGGTTAGTGTTATAAATTAAAATATCATTAAAATATACTACTATGAATCTGCCAATAAAAGGTCACAATAGTTGATTCATCATATGCATGAATGTGCTAGGGGCATTAGATAACCCAAAGGGCATCACTAACCACCCATACAACCCTCTCACGTGTTTTGAAAGCTGTCTTCCACTCATCCCCAGCCCTAACTCGAATTTGGTAGTAACCACTCTTTAAATCAAGCTTAGTAAACACACTAGCCCTACTAAGCTGGTATAACAAATCATCCAAGCGAGGAATAGGGAATCTTACCTAACAGTTATTCTATTGATGGCCCTGCTATCTATATACATATGCTAAGAACCATCTTTCTTAGGTGTCAGCAAAGCTAGTACTGCACATAGACGCATGCTCTCTTTGATGTGCCCCTTGGCCAGTAACTCCTTAACCTATCTGTGCAACTCCTTATGCTCCCTATGACTTATCCTGTAATGCAGCCTATTAGATGGAGCTGCACCTGGTACCAAGTCTATATAGTGTTGTATGTCACATAATAGTGGTAAACCCTCTGGCAAGTCATCTGGAAACACACTAGCAAACTCTACCAATAGAGGAACCACTGCATCGAGAACTACTACAGAATCCACAACCTCTTTCCTAATCAGTATAAAGATTATCTCTAACTTTTATAATTCCTCATCAAATTGAGCTAAAGACAATAAGTTAGTGCTAGTCCATGCAGCTAGGGATTTATCAATTGGTTTGCTAGGAAGCAAAACAACCTTAACTCTATCAACCAGAAACCTGTATGTATTTGATCGTTCATCATGCATATCTTTTCTATCATATTGCCATGGCCTACCGAACAATAAATGGCACGCATCCATGGCAACCACATCACACTAAACATCATCCCTATATTTAGCACCAATAGAAAAAGACACAAGAGCATGTTTAGAAACTGTTACCTCATTTCCCTTCTTAAGCCAGGCAAGCTTGTAAGGCTTTGGATGTTTTTCAATCTTGATATTCAGCTTCTGCATCACCTCCTCTGAAACTATATTCTCACAACTTCCCGCATTAATCATAAAAATGACATACTTTGCCCAAGATGGTACAGGTAGACTGGAAGATATTACTCCTTAACCAGTCATCATCAGTCACTGATTAGGTGTCAAGCACGATCTTCTAATAACCAGCGCAACCCCTACATCACCAGTAACAATCTCCTCCTCATTTGGCTGCTCATCATCAAAAACTAGTTATGCCTTAATTACTGCATGATCATCATCACCCTCATCAGTTTTAGCAAACAGTGCCCTCTTGCCAGCCTTTTTACATTCAGACTGCTTATGTCTAGGTTCACCACTAATAAAATACTTTATAGTGCTACTGCCAGCACCTTTGCCAAATTGATTTCCTTTGTCAAACTGGTTTCCATTGCCAAACTAATTTTTATTGCCAAACGGATTTCTAGCAGCCTTGCTGCCACCACCACCTGCATTGGTGTTACTTGCTGCGCTAAACCCACCACCACTTATTCGACGTGCCTACTTTTCCACCATTAAGGCTCTTTAGTGAGCTTCTGAAATAGACATAGGATCAAATAAATTGAGAGTATCCTATAACTGAACTCTCAACCCACCAATATATCATGCCACCAACTGCTCCTTCATCTCTTGGATCTCATTTCTGGCCATCAGCTAATAAAACTCAATGGTATAATCATCTACTGACCTCGTGCCTTCCTTCAAATTATGTAGGTGCTGGTATAAAATTTACTGGTAATTATATGCAAGAATACAGCTCATAAGTGTTTCTTCATCTTTTCCCATGAAGAGGTTTTTGACTTACCTAACCTGGTATGAGTTAATTTCAACTACTGCCACCATGTTATAGCTCTTCCACACAGCTTAGTCACTACTAAATGTACTTGTTTGTCCTCTGGCACTCCTTTGAACTCTAAAATCTCCTCAACAGTCGCTAGCCAATCAAGGAACTCTTCAGCCTGAAGACAACCATGAAATTTTGGTATCTTAGTTCATATACCAGTCTCACACCACCTTTTATCCTCCTCTGCTGGAGCCCTATGCCGCCTATGATGGGCCTGTGGAATGTCCTCATAGTATTTGCCTTCTTCTTCCCCATCTGCATCGCCAACCCAAGCTCCCTGCCTGTGTGGATGTCGTGCCTCAAGCATGTTTCTCCTATTCTGGTTTCATAGTATAGCCGTCATCCTCTCTATCATTTGTTCCATCATTTGTTCAAATCTCTCATTTAGCCACTGATTGATTCACTATTCCATCTCACGCTAGTAAATATCCTCGATGCATTGCTGTCTCCTGGGCGGTATGACCCGCTCTAATACCAACTGATGTAGCAGAAGGTATAAAAATAAGGATAACTACCACGAACTGTTGAATTACACACGATTTCCAGTAAGTGATCTTTCAAAACCTATTGAGTCTTAAGACTACCATGAATTAGGCATTAATTTCGTTGATTCACAAAGTAATGCTGAGAATTGGAAAAACAAAGGAATTTTATTAATCACCAAAAACTATATCTCTATTATTCTGAGACTTACATATTTATAGGGTGGCACAAGCCTACCAACCCTTAATTAACTAGGAAACAAAATAAAAATATTCTTAACTAAGGAAGGAAATCAAATCCTTACTAAATGGTAGAAAATCAAATCCTAGCTAAGAAATAAAATCAACTAAAGTAAGAAATCAAATCCTAATCAAATTATAGAAAATCAAATAATAGTTAGGAAAAGAAAATCAAAAATAAAAATAGTAATAAAAAAATCAAATCAATTATTCCTTTTAAAGTCCCGTCGTTCTAAAAATTACAGAGCAATTTGATCTGCATCAATTTTCTTGTGTATACCTTCTAAATAAGGCATGTTAATTTTATGTCTCATTATCCTGCATAAATATCTATGTTCTTTCATTTTGCTTAAGTTTATTTTGATTTATTAACCATCAACAACTCTTCTTTTCTTTCCTTTTCAGACTGTGCATATTATGCAGCTTGCTCTATGGCGGATGATGCAATGTTAGTTTTCTGCCCATACAGCTATATAATAAATCCAATCATCCATGGAGCAATGGATGTAGACATTAGAGGAGCCATTATTATTCTTGATGAAGCTTAGTATGTTATTTCATTTTGTGTTCAATTGCTAAGAAAAGGAAATCAGAGAATTTAATGCTTTGTATATTCTTTACCAATTGTTATTTCATAATAGAACCATTTATTATTCAATGACGATGTAGATAGAATATTTAGGTATAATAAAATTATTATTCAAATTTATTGTTGCTCATCATGATAAAATTATCCGTTTGTGTTTAAATTATAATGAATGTTTATATAATTTTTAACAAGCGCAATAATATAAAAAATTTAATAATTAGAGGTAAATAAAGAAAAAAATAAAAAAAACTATTAAAATTAGCAACGGATTTTTTAATCCGTCGCTAATATAATGCCAGAAATTACCGACGAAAATGGTTCAGTGACTGAAAAATTTACCGCTAAATAATAAAATCCGTCGGTAAAAGCCGACTAATATATTAGACGACTGAACTAATTTACCGAAGAAAAATCTAAATTAGCGACGGAATGTTAAAATCCATCGGTAAATATTAGCGATGCGTGTTTTATCAACGGATACTAATCCGTCGCTAATTATTATTAGCGACAGATTTAATTCATTTAGCGATGAAAATTTCTATCGCTAATTTGCTAAATTTTGGTAGTGTGTCTCTTTCTTTGTCTTGAGAAATTTTTCTTTCTAAGAAATTTCTTGAAACCTCTAGTGATCATAGCTTTCTCATCATCATCATCACTAGAGTCCTCAAGACTTTCTTCTTCACTATCATCTTGAATAGATTTTAAGGCAATCCCTTTTTTTCTTCTCTTCTTTTTCCACTTTCTCTTTCTCTTTTTGCTTTAGAGTGAGCTCATGAGTCAATAATTTTCCAATAAGAATATCGGTGGAGAGATTTGACAAATCATGAGCTTCCTCAATAAAAGTGACTCTTGATTCCCAATCCTTCTTAGGTAGTACTCTCAAGAATTTTATGTTGACTGCTTTCCTAACTTCCTCAAGGTTGTAAGAAGAGCATTCAATCTATTTGTCATTTCGGTGACGGATTCTTGATGCTTCATCTTGAATAGCTCATATTCATATACATAGAGTTATACCTTCTTACTTCTTACTTGAACATTTCCTTCGTAGTGGTTCTTAAGAGTCTCCCACACTTCTTTAGCCGAAATGCAACATTGTACTTTACCACCTTCTTCTCTAGATATAGATGCAAGAAGAATGGTCATAGCCTTCTTGTTCTTGTAGTTATCTTCCTTTTGATTTTGGCTCCACTTAGCTCTATTTACAAGTACTTGTACATTATCAATTTCTTCAGTTGGGGGACTCCATCCTTGAAGCACTACATCCCAAAGTCTAATGGGATCACTATCAAGATATAGCTCTATCTTGTACTTCCAATGAGGATAGTCATTTCCATCAAAGAATGGTATAAGAGATTGAAAGTTTAAAAATTTACTCCCTATGATCTTAATTCTAGTAATAAAATACATAGAAATTAATCTCTGATACCAATTGAAAAGCCCTAGAGGGGGGGTGAATAAGGTTAATTTAAGTTATTGAAAGTTTAAGAGAAGATTAACAAAATGATAAGCACAATGATAGAAAAATAGAGATAACAAACTCACAAATGCATAATGATTTAAGGAGTTTAGATTTTCAAACAATCCTATGTCTCTACCTAACTTATCCCAAGTTAGGATTTTGAATCACTATACTAATCTATTGCTTAGATTGAGTACAATACAAATGAGTTTTGAGGCTCAACTCAAACCTTTACAACAATAATAGTGTTTTTCTTGGCTCAACTCAAACCACAATTACAATTCAAAGTGTTTTGATGGTTAACACTTTAACTAATTACAAAATAGACACCTCACTTCCCTTAATCTTAACCCAAGAATTTACAAGAGAGAATCTAACTTAACACAACCCACACTCAAGAAACTTGTATAAAAGTGATTAATTTTGGAGGTTGAACAAATGCTAAAAAAAATTGATTGCTTCACCAACTCTTGTAACCTTTTTAAATGAAGTTGGAAGGCTTGTATTTATAATGAATCATCAAAAACTAGCTATTAGGAAGCACCACATTTGTCCAAATTAACTTCAATCTTCATTAAATAAAAAATTAGTATTTTTACAGAGAAAGAGCTCCTCACGACCGTGACTCACCCTTCACGATCATGAGGGTTAAAAATATAGCCATTGAAGCTTGAGATTCAACCGATGGTGCAGGAATAAGCTATTGACAATTACCTCACGATCGTGACCTTACCTCTCATGATCATGAGCAGGCACTCATGAGCATCACAGAAATTTCTTTTACTGGCACTCTTTTATACACTCGAATGCCTGATGTTCCTCATGATCGTGACCACTTTTGCTTATGATTGTGACCCCTCAAAACACTCTAAAAACTTCAATTTATGACTCCCAAAACAACTCATATGCATTAGACTTTGATTGGAGTCAATCTAGTAGGGTCTTAAGGACTTATTTGAGCTTTAAACATCAATGCACATTATCCTTGAGCATGAGCACAACCTAGCTTATAATTATACTTAAATGTAAACATTAGTTGATCAAAATTGTTTGTTAAGGTCAAAACCAAGGATAATTAGATTGATGATCATGAAAATGTCCAATAAACCCTGTTAAGGATATATCCTACAGTTTTAAGTGCTTCTCCCCAGAGTGATTCTAGTAAGGTAGAATGAGAAATCATACTCCTCACTATTTCCTTAAGCATCTTATTTCATCTTTCAGCAACACCATTCATAGTGGGTGAACCCGGCATAGTGTATTGTGGGATGATACCACATTCCTCTAGAAATTTAGTAAATAGTTTTGGATGTTGTTCACCTAAACCATTATATCTACCACAGTATTCACCACTATGGTCAGACCTGACACTTTTACTCTTTTTGTTGAGTTGATTTTCAACCTCAGCTTTATAACTTTTGAACACATCCAGCGACTGTGCCTTTTCTATAAGGAGATATATGTAGTCATATCAAAAAAAAAAATCATCTATAAATGTTATAAAATATTATTGACCATTCCAAGCAGCTATAGGAAATGGCCCACAAATATCCGTATGTATAAGTTCTAAGACATTTGAAGTCCTGTTGGCTTCAAATCTTATTTTATTAGTCTATTTTCTTTTAATATAATTGACACAGAGGTTAAAATCTATAAAGTCTAAAGGATTGAGAATTTCATCTGACACAAGTCTCTCTATTCTCCACTTAGAGATGTGACCTAATCTCTTATGCCATAATGCAGCCGAATTTTTATTGGATAATTTTCTCTTTGTACCTCATGTATTTAATTATAGGGATTTATTAAATGATGTATCTATATAGAGTGAATAAAGATTATCGTAACCTGATAAAGAACTGGAACCAACCATATTTGAATCATAAAAAAAATTGAATTTTCCATTTCCAAATAGACATGAATAACTGGATTTGTCTAAAACTGAAACAGAAATCAAATTCCATGTAAAAGCTAGTACAATAAATGTTTCATCAAGATCCAAATAAGCTCCAGTCTTTAACAATAATTTAAATTTTTAGATTACCTCAACTTCAACTTTATTGTCGTCGCCTACATAGATGTATCTTTCATCATTATTTGGCTTTTGGCAACTCATGCAACCCTATATAGACAAACTGATGTGAGTTACTGTACCAGAATCTATCCACCATATATGTCCAAGTATCGAACCTAATTTAACCTCAGAATAAACCAAATTAAGAAGCATGCCTTTCTTGGTGCAATGCTTCTTTTATACATTTCAGCTCCAAAAAAGAAACAACTAGTACTTTTTTTATCCTTAGGTTTCTTTTATTGTTTCCTTTGAGGTATTGTATTTGTAACTTCCTTATCCTTTATCCTTTTAGTTCCCTTATCCTTGTCTTTAGTGGTAGAGGCCAGGTGAGCACTTTCTCTCTTATCTTGCTTCAACCTTTTCTCTTCCTAAACATAGTATGAGATGAGCTGTAACATCCGCTCTCCAATTACATTAATCATGCATAATATATTTCATTTCATATAGAATAAAGGGGTGAGATTAAATTGAGATCAGGTGTGTTTATAAAATATGGTTAGGGATTCAATTAAAATAAAATTTGACTAAATTGACATAATTGAAAACTCAAGGATTGATGTGCAATATTCATACTCTAGTAAGGAGTAAAGTGGATATTATGGTAACCTTTTATCTAGAAATTTCTTAAGAATTTCCAATTATGTAGTGATGTTGGTGTGCATATATATGGTGATGTGTAGGTGCATGTGTGTGGTGTGTGCGTGCACATGTGTATGGTGATGTGTATAGGAAAGTGTAAAGAATTGATTGGGTAGAAAACTCTATATAAAGGAAGGCATGCGATTCTTAAGAGGGTTTAGAGAAATTGATATTAATTGTATTATTTGGAAAGAGTTTTTAGAACCCTATGAGAATTAAGAGAGCTTAAAGATTGAAATTGGTAAGTCTATACTTATATTTTTATCAATTGAACCTAGGTTTTATAGAGAGCAAAATTCGTGCTCTATTTCTGAATTTTTCAATCTTAGAGATTTTACCATAACTTGAGTTTTAGAACTTCAATTTAAGCAAAGTTTGGTGCTCTAAAAACTTTGAAGTCCTATACAACTCTTATGTTTTGATAGTGGACTGAATCTGCCTATAAGAGGGTTTAAAAGAGCTTGATATTTTAGTGCTCACACAGAATGCTCTGTGTGATCCAATTTTATTCAAAAATTCATAATTTATTATATACATATCCAAATTGAGTAATTCTAATTGAGAATTAAAATAGACCCATAACCCTAGCTTTTATAATAAAATAGAATCCAAAAACTTTATGTACATGATTTTATATTATATCAAATTAAGGTGATAAATTGCACTAATTGAGTTAAAGTACAAGAGTGATGAACTGTGTGTATATTTGATACATGGTTATGTGTAGGAGTTGCAAATGGATAAGGAAGATATAATCAACTAGAGAAACTCTTACTTATTAAAGGTTGGGAAGCATTTTTGGTAAGTAGTTACTAATATAATATATATAATTAGTTTCTCTTATATATTATAATTGTGATGTTATATGTGTGTTATTTTGAGTAAATGAATAATTTATATAAATCTTAAACATGATGAGTTAGAGTGGTGATCTTTAATATTATTAATGGAATATTAATATTGAATGAAAGGGGATTATAAGTAGTATAATGATTTAGTATTGGATGTGAGTAATATGCCTTGTGAGATATATTGATTGGATCTATTGTGAACTTTTGTATTTGTGTTATCAATAATAATATATGAGTGTGAATGATATCAAATCATAATAAGGATGAAAAAGATGTATGAGTTTCATATGTATATTATCTTTGTGTTATTATGGTTGAGTAATTGAGTTATTATTATGATAAAGTATTAAGTGTATTGGATGAGTTATAATTCTTAAGTTGTACTATGAAATGTAGTTAATATTATGGTATGTTAAAAGTTGATTAATGATTGCACATCCTATGGAATTTATATATATATTATGAGATGTGTAATTGGAGGTGGGGTAAATATTATATGCTACCCTACTAGGTGATGAAATGTGATGAGAATATGGAATTTTGCGATTGGAAATGTGATTGATGTTATATGTACATTCGAAGTATGAAATGTGATGAGATGTATTGATATGTGAGCTCTATATGTGAAATGTGATAATATATGATAATATATGAGCTCAATGTGTGTGTAAATGTAAGGAATGAGTCGGATGGCCACGTATGTGATTCTTGGTGAGGTATTACTTATTGTGATTGTTAATTTCGACAACGTGATTATATTGTGTTGTGCCTCATGTGAATGTGAAATTTAAGTGAGAGGTGACAATATAAAATATGTGTGTGATATATGTATGATAGTGGAGACTGAGTCGGGTGGATAGCCTCCACTGATTGTGAGTTATAGGAAAGCTGAGCCGGGCGGATAGCTACCCATAATTAATGTGTGAGAGTGAGACCTGAGACTGAGTCGGATAAATAGTCTCAGTATGTGGCCACATGTGGAAATTGTGACTGTGAGAAATAAGCCAAAATTAGCTAAGTGTGATGTAATTGTGTGATAATGGTACCGGCCGGATACCAAATGATGAGTTTGAGATGTGAATACTTGAACTTATACTTATAAGTGATTCTTGTGATGTGTTGTCTTTTATTATTAAATGGAAAGTGTGTAAATAACTGATTGAAGCTATAAATGATGAAAATGCATGTGTTATACTTTAGTTGAGGAATCATAATTCGTATGTTTTGGCTTATTTTTAGTAGAATCTCAGTCTACTACAAGTTTAGCTTTGGTGTGTTTTGATGTTTTAAAGGTGATTGAGTGTAAATTGGACTCCTCACGATCGTGATAGGTGCCTCACGATCGTGAGCAACTCAGTCACGACCGTGAGGAGGGGATCATGAGCGGTGCAGTCTAAGGTAAATAATTTAAAGGACCTCTTCTCATGATCATAAGAGCCTGCTCATGATCATGACACTTCTAGTCACGATTGTGAGGGGTTCGGACTCTTCTCAACTGCTCTTCACTTGTGACTTCTATTTGGATCTAACTCCTCATGATAATGATTTTTAAGCTCATGATCGTGACTCACCTTAAAGTCATGGAAACTTGAATTTATGCTCATAATCAATGCACAAGTGCTAAAGTTAGATTGATATTACATTTGGTGAACTTTTGGGAGGTAATGCTATGGATGTGTTAACCATAAGGAGTGGTGCTTTGGGTTTTAATTTTACATAAGCAAGCTAAACTTTGATTGATATTAATTAAAGGGTATATGTGATTTAATTAAGTAAATATAATAAATATGATAGGTTGTTAGATATATATAAAAGTTAACTTGATTAGTTCTTGAGAAGCTAATATATGTATCTATATTAATGATTACTTACTGAGTAGCAAGCTCACCCTTTTGCATTTAAATTTTTCAGGATAAGCGATAGTTAAGTCGATGTCTGTATGTAGTAGAGATACTAGGTGGGCCAGTAACGAGTCCGTTGTATGCATAATCAGATGTTGCTATCATTTATGCTTGATGTCTGTACTCGAACTTCTTAATATATACTACGAAGTTCTCATCTGTGAAAACATACTTGTAGAGTGTTTTAATGTAATGATAAGAGCTTCAATGAAATGATGAAATATGTGTTATTTTATGAAAACTTTTAATTGTGCCACGTGTTAAAGTTCCTAAATGGAGTGTTACATGAGCCCCTTTAGAGACTAAGTCTTTTTATGATAATTGTAGCTCATCTTAAACTGGCTAAACTGTGTTGGAAGGGATATCAAAACTAGATACACCAATAAGCCCTCAGAGAGGTCTAGCTTAAGTGCTTTCAACTTAAAAGTAAGACAAGACATCTCCATGATGTACTCTCTGATATTGCCTTTACCTTTATACCTTATTAAAATTAGTTTTTTTAAGAGCGTATTAATTTTAGCCTTTCCGGTCTTGACAAATCTCTTTTCAATTTATATAGGGAACTTTTTAACCGTAGTTAACTTTTCAAATATTGTACCCCTGAATATTTTAGAAATGGCCTTCTTCAAAATCATCATGGCTCCAAGAATAATCAAGAGGTTCCCTTGCCATGACTTGAAGTCAATGTCATTTACCATAGGAACTGAATTGATGTTGGCAGTAAAATTAGCAGGAGTATTCATAACTGAACAGAGAACAATAAATAACCAAAATAACAACAAATAACCAAAATAAGCTCACATAAGCTCCAAAATAAAATCAATAATAAATTCAAATAAAGGTAAATCTCATCTCAAGATATCGGTCACTCCATTAATATTATGTCTTTGGACAACGATATTAACTTGTAAGTGATATCTGGGTGTAGTAATCAAACACTGATAATAAGCAACATATCGAATAACAAATATTTTTTTGGGCCGATTTATTATCCGCATGTAAAATTGAATAATCGTCATATGTTTATTACCACAGATGCACATGCAATTTTGTTAAATGCTTACCTTCCTTTGGGCCGATCAATATTCATATAGGTTACATGCACATGATCGTTTATACTTTAAACCAAATTAATTTCCACAAGAGAGCTCACTTTAGTGAGATGTTGCTTCAACTAATTTATCTTAAAATATATATAAAATCATACTAATATTTGAATTTAAAATTGTATCCAAAATTCTTTAATTTGCAAAAATTGCACCGAAATTAAAAAAAAAATCTTTAATTGTAATGTTGCAATTTTTTTAATCAACCAATCTTTAATCTGAACCCATATTTGCAATTTTATTTTAATCCATTAAAATCATATACCTATATAGACACACAATTTTGCAAATTAATGGAAAAAATCCAAAAATTGCAATATGAATAAATATGCACATGTCCGCATATCAAAAAAGGAAATAATGCAAACAGTAAAGAATACCCATTGTCAACAACCAGAATCTTTATTCATATATAATAGGGATGATGACACCGTAAGTCCTAAAAGTATGGTCGATTTCACAATTTAGTCCTAAAAGTGAATTTATTAACAATTGAGTTCTACAAAAATTTAAAATTATCACCGTTAGTTCTAATCCGTTAACTCTAACGGTTTATGCTAACATGGCATATACATCAACTTTTTTTCATATCTCAACTATCACGTCACACCATTTTTCACACCTCACCTTCCATATCACCCATCTTTTATGCCACCCTTCTTTTTCTCAAATATTAAAAAGAAAGAAATATTGTTGATTTCTTGAATTTCATTTCCCTTTAATTTTCTGGTTGTTTACATACTCAAATTTTAGAATCTAAAATAAAACCAAGTAAAAGGAGAATATCATAAATTTAAAGACTAACCAAGCTAAAAAAAATACTATTTTAAGGTGATTAATATGACCCAAGAACACTATAACTAACCCATGACTAATTTCGTGTTAATGGGTTGTAAACGGGTTGTGTCAAGTCACGATTATAACACAGAATTAGCCAATCTGAACAAGACCAGTTTAATTAATCGTGTCAAAACTATAAACCCAAATATGGATACGTTTAAGTGATAGGTTATACGACACGACCCGTGTAAAAATAGGTCTAAATATATTTAGACACACGTTTAACATAGTTTAACACGTTTAACATGGTTCAACACGTTCACATTTAACACGTTTTAAAATATTTATACTTTCAAAATAAAAAATATTAAAAAAATAATTATATTTTTAAATATAATTATGTAGCTTTTTGTATTGTAATTAACATTTTATATCATTTATATTTTTAAGTATTTTAAATAATATTTATTTAATATTAAATTAATATTTAATAATAATTTAGTATTATATAGTATTTATTTGAGACTAATATTTGATAAATCTAATTATTTATATTAAAATTACCTACTTTTGATGAATGTTTTAGTATTAATATTAATTGATACTAAATTATATAACTTGAGTATTTTTATTATGCTTATTTGCTTAATATTAAATTAAATATTGTATAGCATCTACTTAGTATTTAAATTATCTTTAATTAGTACTAATACTTAATATAAATGCTAATTTACACTATAGATTTTGTTAACAATATTTTTAGTACATATCAAAACTATATATTTCTGTGAATATAATTGACAATACTAAATTATACGATAGATATATAATTCTATTATATATACACAATACAATTAATAATACTAGCATAAATTTTTATTATATTTAATAATTTAATTGTATTTATTTAATACTGAATTAGCATTGAATAATATTTTATTTGATAATTTAAATTTTTTATATATATTATTGTATTAAAGTGTGTGTGTGTGTGTGTGTGTAGGTTAATATGAGTTTAAATAAGTCAATAATTAATCATGTTAACGTGTTAACCTATTTACCAAATGTGTTAATATGTGTTTTTTAAACGAGTTAGGCGGGTTCAACCCATTTAAACACGATTTTATTCGTGTTTTAAATGGATTGACTCATTTATGACCTGAACTCCGTTTATACTAAACTCAAACCCATTTAACTTCGTATCGTTTAAATGGGTCATGTCACAAATTGTCAGCCCTAGATGCTGGTAATGATAACACTATTAAAAACCACCAAAACTCCACTATCAGAAGAAATGTTATGAATTAAATGACGACAAACTATATAACCCACACCTCTTAAGAGATCTGCTACTACCAACCCACAACTTCTTGAACATAAGTAACCCATGTAAATTAGATTTCAAATATTCAAGTTTGCCTAATATCAACAACAACAAGTGATCCTTAATTTTGTTGCAAATTTAAATTCAATAAAAGAAATCAAACATTACAATCAAAAATCAAACACAGTAGAGTAAAAAAGATGAAATTTTTCATAAAAAAGCAAAGCCACAAAGTTGTTTTCACTCTTAGAAAGGTGTTAATGACTAGGGGTCGTTGATGTCCCATGCAGGATTTGCTACTATAGATGATTTTGGGAATGAGGAAAAGAAGGATAATATTAAAAAAAGGAAATATGAATAGTGAAGAGGGTTTGAAAACTGCTCAAGAGATTGTTTCAGCTCTTGCTCATATAAATTTTTAAATTTGAGGGAGAAAACACATGAAGAGAACCAAAGCAAATGGCAGCTATAATGGGAGAAGGGTGAATTTGGGGGAGGAGATGTAAGTTGAAGAGGTTCATGAGGAGATAAAAATTAGAATGAAGAATTTGTAAAAAAAAATATACAGAAAGCAAAAAAGAAGAAAAAAAAAAAAGAAAGGTAGCATGAAAGATGAGTGATGTAGAAGGTGAGCTATGAAAAATTAGGTGACGTAATAACTGAGGTGTAAAAAAAAAGTTGATGTGTATGTCATGTCAGTATAAATCGTTAGAATTAACGAATTAGAATTAATGGTGATAATTTTAAATTTTTGTAGAGCTCAATTATTAATAAATTCATTTTTAGGACTAAATTATGAAATCGATCATATTTTTAGGACTTACAATATCATTATCCCTATATAATAATAATAGCAACAATGAGACAAGAAATACATCCTGTAGACATTATCAACGATTCGCATACCAAGGCCAAAGGAATGACCAAAAAAATTTGCTTTCAAAAAAAACTGCACCTATATACATATGTACACACACTTGCCGAGATAACACAAACACAGAGGTGTTTATGTACATATACAATGGACCAATTAACGAAGCAGCTTTAAATTTTTTTTAAAAAAAAATTCAATGGCATATAGTGTGCAAACCAAAAATTCACAACGAAAGCACAAACAGTACCCAATCATATATAAACCAAAATTGATATATAATTTCACAAAATCATGAAATTATATATACCCAAATATTAAATTCACCAAATAGAAAATTAAAAATTTCCTAATGATTTAACATGAGTAGCTCTGATACCACTTATTGAGAAAAATTCCTAAATTAATTAGAATCCTAAAACTCAATCTCATGTCAAATCAATTAAGAAATTATAACTTGATAGCGAAAGCATACTTGAATCCATGGTGCAATCCTTACAAACGTGTAGCTAGTCTTTTAGGTCAGTACTTTTTCTCAGATAACGCCTTTAAGTTTTCTCTTCGTATTCTCTTTAACACTAAAATATAGAAAGAAGCAAAATAATGATAATGTGTATGATCTAGGAACCATGACCCTATATAAAAATAACAATCATGTTACCTTTTGATATTTCTATTTTAGCCCATCATTATAATAGAAATTACCCTTTAGTTTCTATACATTAAAGACTCACACTCTTTAAAGCCCAAATTATCCAAACTTAATTAATCACTTTTAAATAGGCTTAACCTTATATGACAGTCCACGACACATGAATATTCACATATAAGTCGAATGTTAGATTAAGGATTCAACATTAAATTAATTGAAACTAATGTTTAGTGTAGTTTTCCTTGTAAATCAAATATTTCACACTTGAAGCAATTTAAGGAACATTAACTCATTCGAAATTTTATGGAGGCTTTGGAAACTAGATTGGGATTCAAGATTTATTAACTCTTATGGAATAAGGTTCGATTTGGCCATTAAACTTTTTAAAAAGATTCAAATTGGCCCTTTTTGACTTTTTTTCTACAATTTACCCCCTTAACTTTTTGATAAAGGTCAAATTGGCCCTAAAAATTTTATTTATACCCCTATTGTCTGAGATGTACACAAATATCACAATAAAAATTACAAATAGCTCCCTCATACTTTAGTTAGTTACAAATTAATCCATACTTTCATAGAAACATTTAGTAAAACATTAAACTTTATTTTTTAAATTTATATTTAAGCCCTTAATTCATTTATGGTATATTATATCATTAGAAAATTTATTTAGTTACCAATAACTTTTAATAGTTTTTGAAATATTAACATTTATTTCATTTATTATATTATTAATTTGTATATTAATACATAAAATCTTAAAATATTTTTAACATTATGTGTCAAATTTTTTTAATTTGTATGAAATTTTAATGAACTATCATATGTCATACAAAGATTAAATTATTTTAAAAAAGTTTGACACATATATTAAATTATTTTAAAAATTTATGTATTAATGTACAAATTAATAAGGGAAATTCTATTGTTTCTTTGATTTATAGTTACTTTTATTTTAGTTTATTTTATTTTAATCATCATTTGATGAGAGTATATTTAATCATCCAAATATGGTTATTTACAACAAATATTTTACTTTGTAAAAATCAAAGTAACCATATAATACACCAATTAATAATATAATAAATGAAATAAATTTTAATATATTAAAAAATTATTAGAAGTTATTGGTGGCTAAATGAATTTGTCTAATAATATAATATACCATAAATAAATTAAGGGTTTAAATATAATTTTAACAAATAAATTTTTAATTTTTTACTAAATATTTTTATGAAGGTATGGACTAATTTGTTAACTAGCTAAAGTACCAGGGAGTTATTTGTAATTTTTATTATGATATTTGTATACATCTCAGACAATAGGGGTGTAAATGAAATTTTTAGGGCTAATTTGACCTTTATCGAAAAGTTAAGGGGGTAAATTGTCGGAAAAGGTCAAAAAGGGCCAATTTGAACCTTTCTAAAAAGTTTAAGGGCCAAATCGAACCTCAGTCCAACTCTTATTGAACTTGCAGATATAAATGTGACTTGAAACCTGGTTTAAGATTTCCATTGTTTGACTTAAAGAAGTTTCATCATGTAAAGCATTGCTAAGAGCTGGTATTTAAGACCAAAAAAAAAAAATCTGTGGCTTGATGATCATCTTTATTGAGCGCATTAGAGCATGCCACTTTGTATCTCCGTTGTTGCTATGTTTATAACACTTTCAAGGGGATTCCAATGACACAGAAAGTCATTAGTATAATAATAATTGTTGCTTCCAAAGACTTAAATTGGGGGCTCACTTTTCCTTGGCCATGTACATTATTTAATGGTTTGATTTTCAATGCTTCAGGCAACAATTTTTGGAACGAGGGGAATCTATTCTTAGGATCTCAATGGTGAAAAAATTACAGAAATTAACAAGTAAGGAAGTGCAGCTCATTCTCAGTTTCTTACTAACAAGCCAAAATTGATTTATTCATGTAGAATAACTGCATTAGTCTCAGGGTACTCTTTTATATATATATATTTCATATATCCTTCCTCTTTTGCCCTTTAAATGTATGATTTACAGTTGTGTACTGTTTCAGCCAAAGAAGGTGATGTCGTTTGAGGATGCAAAACAAAGGGCATGGCAGTGGAAAAAGGCGATTGGGAGTCTTCAAAACTGGTGAAAACTGTTTTATGGTTTCGACAAACATTCTTTAATGTAGAGGAATATGGGGATTCTGAAAGCAGTTGACATCCCTGAGGATTATTTATTTTGTGAAAGAGATTGAAGTTGCGGATTCTGCATCAGTCAGCTTCTTCAAGGTGCATCAATTACTACACAAAAACTCGGCTCCTGTTGGTTAGAACTCAGGTTGTGATGAGGTTTTACTGTTCATTTCAGGCTTTGTATGAATTAATGTACAATGCATCTCCTGATTCGCAGGATTTGTAGGGAGCTATGGTTCAGAACTTGCTTACTGTATTTAAACTTACACGCCGTCAATGCAATTATCTTTTCATCAAATCTTTGCCTGATTTATAGCATTTTTTGTGTTCCTGCACTCGTGAGTTGTGAAGATCAGATTCTTCATGTTCTTTACTATTTGATGAATCCTTTCAAATTCTTCATTTTTTTATTCTTTGATTGAATCCTTTTGTCATCAATATTATCAATCTGCGCTGGTGCAGCTTTCATATGATATAAAACCTGTAAGACACTTTCAGAACCTTGTGGAATTTGAGGGCCAAATGGAGATGATTTGTTTATGCTTCATGCCCTTTTGTTAATTCCAATTGAAATGTCAGTGGGGCTTCTGTGTTGTTTCAGGACTCTGGTAGAAATTGATTGTACAATGTTCAACAAGAAGCTTCCCTTCCTGCCTCAGATTCATTTTATTAGGGAGTTGCTGCTTGGGATCAACATGAAACTTGTGGAAAAAACACAAATAGAATTAAAAAAACAAAGAAAATAAAAATTGCATAGTAAGCAAAAGACATCAGACTGAATTGTTACAAGCTTGCATCAAATTATTCACTGGTGCTTGGGTTTCAATTGAGCCATACGAGTGTCCTGAATCGTTTCAGAAACATAACTATTTTTATTGTTTTTTTATAGTCTATAATTGAATCTTGCATCTTATATTCACACATGATAAGTGTAGATTGTGGATGGTGATGGCCTGCTCAATGCGCAATCCTCCCCCTCCCTGTTTAGATAGTTGAAAATTAATTTCAGTCCTAGGTTTGAACCCTGCACCAAAGATGTTTGCTGCCACCTTAGAGGTTAGGCCTGCGTATGCCTAGTCATTTTTTCTAATATAACCGGATGATGATTTCAGTAAGCTTATAACCTATGATGCACGAAAACCTCTATCAAGAGCCATTTCCCGTTTCGGAAATGTTTCGGACACTGATACGTTTCGGAAACTTGTCGAAAACGTTTTGGGGCCGTTTCTGTAAATAAGATAAAGTTTCGGGCATGTTTTCAAAAATAAAACAACATTTATAAATACAAAGAAAAAACATTCTTTTACAACTCAAAATCAACAAATGTTCATTTTATCCTATATTTATAAATAAAATAATAACACCCTTAATAATATATAATTTCTCAATAATCAAAAATAAACAATTATCCATCTAAAATATTCTACACATCAATTTATAAAATATTACACATCAATTTATAAAATATTACACATTCTCATTGACATTTTCATTAAAAAATATTGTCTCTAATTTCGGTTCATCCAATGAGAGGTTAGCAAACTCAAGAATTCTAGCATCTTCCATATTCCCAAAATCATCTCCACCAACATCTCACATTTTGGTCTTCTCCTCATGATAGCTAGAGTTGATTCTTGACAAAAGACGGAGATTATTGTGAACAAATACTAAGTCCTCTACACGTTTTGGAAGTAGCTTATTCCTTCTTAATGAAATGTTGTTATCATATGTTTGGACATATTTCACAATTATTTTTATGATAAAAAATATCATTAACCATAAAAAATACACTTTTAATTTTTAAATTGAACTTAATTTATAATTTATATAAATTAAATTTTATAATTTTTTATATTTATAAATTTACCCCTATATTTTTAATATTTATACATTGACCCCTATATTTTTAATATTTATAAATTGACTCCGGTGTCTCCGTTTTCTATATTTTTGAGAAAAGCCGTTTTCCCATGTCCGTTTCTCCGTTTTCCATTTTTCCATTTTCCGTGTCCGTGCTACCTAGGTTTTAAGAAATTAAATTTTTTTTGTTTATTTATAAATTTATTTTAGTTTTTAAAATTATACATGACACTTAAACTTATCTATATTTTGAATATATAAATACACAATTTAATATGTATGTTAATATATTATTAACTTCTACAACTTTAAATCATAAACTAACAAAAAATATAACAATAAACTAAATCAATTATTATTATTATTATTATTAGTAGTAGTAGTAGTAGTTTTGTATCATTATACTTCTATTATTTTAATATTAAAAATTACAAAACCTAACAATATATTATTACATTGTTAGCTTAATATTACATTTTTGTTTATTATACAAAGGTTAATTGT
>CATIWO010614641.1:0-21753 GCA_949673435.1 Macaranga tanarius | reverse complement strand
AAGTGATATTTTAGGAGTTATTTGTTTAGTATTTTTTTTTATTTTTTTTGTTGTAATTCATTTTGCTTTTTAATACATTAATTTTGAATTTATGTAATTCACATTTATTTTTATTAATAGAAGTTTGAATTTTTTTTTTTGTGAATTTTTTTAAGTATTATTGTTGTTTTTTCACTGATATTAAGCTTTTGTTTCTTCTTTGTTTCTCCTTTGTTAATTATTGTTGCTTTTTTGTTGCTTTTTTTTGTTGATTCTATTGCTTCTTATTACTTTTTTATTTCTTCTTGTTGCTGTTTGTTTCTTCTTGTTGCTTTTTTGTTGCTTTCTTGTTGTTTCTTTGTTTCTTCTTTGTTTTTTCTTCTTGCTTCTTTGTTTCTTCTTGTTTCTTCTTGTTGCTGCTTATTGCTTTTTGGTTTCTTCTTGTTGCTTCTTGTTACTTTTTTATTTTTTCTTATTGCTTTTTTTTTTGCTTTCTTGTTTCTACTTGTTGCTTATTATTTTTTTTATTTTTTTTGTTTCTTTTTATTTTTTTTTAAATTCTCACTATTAATGATATTAATATGAACAAATAAATAAAAAAATAATAAAAATGATTTGAAATGTTAAAAATCATGTACCAACAATCACATTAATGAAATATTTGAATTCTTACAATAAGAATGAAAAATTTTTGACTTATAAAAAAGAGAAATGTTTCTTTTTAGTTTTTTTTTTGGTGCATTTCTGCATGTCTTTCTGTTATGCCCAAGTTGTCCACACTTTCTACATTTAGTTTTATTTCCATTCTTCCATGGTGCTCTGATTCTTCTTTTCTTTGGTCTTCCAGCTTTTATTCTACTATGCAGTGGGTCTACTTATATATGTTGCTCTTCATGTGGTATTTTCCATGTTGCTTGATTTGAAATTGGATGTACTGTTTCTTTGTATGTTTCTAATAGTGTCTGCTTTTGTGTAGAAATGTGAGCAATATCTATATGGATCTTGATTCATTTGCTTCAATATTGCAAGTGCATGTGAACATGGCAGCTTATCAATTTGGAACCTGTTGCATGTGCATTTTCTTTCTTCCATTTTGACAATGAATGGTGTATTCAAGTCATACACAGTGAATGTTTTTTCTATTAAAGGTTTAACTTGCATTGAAATTTAAAAAAATGAGAAAAACAGAAAAAAAAACTTATTTCTTTTTTGTTTCTACATTATGAAATGCAACATTAAATACAATATGAACTATTTCAAAAATAAATATTGAATGAAAAGTAATTGTAGGATGATAAATAATTAATACAGCAATAAAAAATAACATGTCTAATAATAAGTAAAGAAGTAATAATATTACATGTAACTTTAGGCTTTTCATATAGTTATCATTAATAATATCTTGTGGTCTTTTAGTAAGCGTGCTGAATGTTGATCTTGCAAAATTTTTATTTGAATAAGTCCATTCTTGCACTAAAGCATGCAGGTACTATAGTAATGCTATTATCGGTAGGTCTTTAGCTTTCTTGATCACTGCATTCAATGATTCAACTATATTTGAAGTCATTGCTGAGCCCATTTATGATACCCAATGTTTTTCAGGTATTGGGTTATCCTTTCATCAATCATTTCCAAGTTATTCATATGGTACTCGAACTCTTCAATGGTGTATACTTTTGCTGCTTGAATAAAAGAATCCTTAATGCTTTTTGAGTACTTTTTTAACTTGTTGTTCAGGTTGTTTAAAAGATGGTATACACAAATACTATGGGCTGTTTCATGGTATATTTCTTAAACTGCTTTTTTTTTATACTTTCATATATGTCAGAAATTATAGAAATTCCTTCTCTACACCCAAAAGTTTGTCTAATTTTTTTGAAGAACCATTCCTAAGATTCATCATTTTCAGAGTCAACAACAGAGAAAGTAAGAGGAAAGATTTTACCAGCAGCATCTTGTGTTATTGTTGAAAGCAGTGTTCTACCATATGTTCCTGTAAGAAATGTACCATCGACTACTACAATAGGTCTGCAATATTTTCAGACTTTTATTGATGCATCAAGTATCATGAACATATAGAGGAATGAGTGGTCTCCTTTGGTATCGAGGTCAACAATTGATCTTGGATTTGTTGTTATTATCATGTATAGAAAAGTTAGTAAAAGTGCATAAGATTCTTCTGGTTTACTCTTAGCATTTGAAGTACCTTTTCTCTTGATCTCCATGCTTTTATGTAATTTATATTGATTCCATATTCTTCTTTCATGTCTCTTATTATATCTGCTGGCGAGTATATAGTTTTGACATTTTAGTATTTTGATTTTATGCAGTCAGCAACTAGAGTTGTTGTTGCTTGTCTTTGGTCTGCTAATCTGATGTCCATGCTGCATGTGTGGATGTTGTTGAACTTTTTAACAATAAATTTGTCTATTTTTCCATTTTTTAAAACTCTTGTCACCTAGCTACATTTTTTATCCAAGCATTTAGCAATAAAGTTGAGAGTATTTGTCTTAACAGTTCTGTATTGAAAGTGGTTCTTGACAGCAGTAAGTCTTAATATTTTTTTGAATTCTTCTTTACTGTTGAATATTACACCTTCTTTAGATTTTGTTGCTGTTTTGTTGCAGATTGTTGATGATTCTTCATTGCCATCTTTCAGTAAAAGGATGTCTGTCATGGTTTTTGCATAATCCAGATAATCTAAATTTTTATTATTTGATTCTGTGTTTATTGAGTTGTGTTCAGAAATTGATACCAGATATATTTGAGTTGTTGATTTTTGTTACAACATGTTATTATTGAAGCTTTTTTCTATAAATTTTTTCTTCTCAATAGTGATACATAGAGGGAATTTGGTCAGATCAGGCTCTTTCTTCTTTTGTTGCAAATAGAGGAAGAGAGTTGCATTGTCTTCTACTTTTAAAGGTGGATAATTTTCTCTGACTTTGTACTGTATGACTATTTGCTAAAAATCTGTTTGGATTCGAAGCCTCTCTGATATTATTTTCAGTATTTTATAAAAGCTACAGTTTAGTTGTATTGTAATTTCTGTCACATTAAAATCAATATAATCCATTGCTTTATTCCAGTTCCCATTGTGATGAATGAAGACTGGTATGACTTCCATTGTACCTGTAATTAAAAAATCAAAGAAACTGGTTAGTTATTTTTGTTTTAGGCAGTGCTGCTTCTTGTTGCATTTTTGTTTATTTTTAGTTGCTTTTTGGTTTCTTTTCTGTTTCTCTTTGATTCTTTTTTGTTACTATTTTTTATCTCTTTTTTGTTTCTCGTTGATTCTTTTTTGTTGCTTTTTTGTTTCTCTTTGATTCTTTTTTGTTGCTTTTGTTACTTTTTTATTTCTTTTTTATTTTTCTTTGATTTTTTTTTTACTTTTGTTGCTTTTTTATTTCTTTTTTGTTTCTCTTTGTTTCTTTTTATTGTATTAAGGCTTTGTTGCTTCTTATTTCTTTTTGTTGATGTTTTTCAGGTTTCTAAGAAACTGATGTGGAATATTATTTTTATTGTTTATAACCATTGAAAAAATATTTATATAGTGTAAATCAAGTTTTAATATCTTTTATAATGATGATTTATTGTTTCTTATTGAAAAAATATGATTACAAAAAAAAAAGAAAAGCATATCTGATATATTTTCGAGGTGTGTACCTATTTTTGTGAATGATTGTTGCTTTTGATCTTTAATGTTGTTTCGGTTATTGTTTTAATGTTGATTTCTCTGATTTGTTGAAGAATGTTGCTGCGGATTTAGGTTTTTCAGATCCTTAAACTTGATTTGTTGAAGACACTTATTTTCTGTTTCTGTCACAGAATTTAGTAGAGAAAATAGCTGAAATCGATTGGAGAAGGAAGTTGATCTGATCGTGAATTTGATTGATTGAAGAGAAAGTTGAAACTGATTGGAGATGAATTTTTAGTGTTTGAGATCGTGATTTTCTTGAGCGATATTGTTTTCCGTTTCTTTTTAAGAATCAGTGTTTGTTTTGGAATGTTTGTCTTTTAGCAGACAAATTTTAGCTTATATATGGTCTAGATTTGAAAAAAAAAACTTCATTAAGGCTATTTTTGAAAATACTTTTGGTCAATGTGACTTTTGATATTATTTTTAGTTTTCAGACTATTTTTGAAAAAATCCTACACTATTTTTAGTTTTCAGACTATTTTTGAAAAAATCCCAAAAAAAAAAAGACAAAATAGTAAAATAGATATTATTAGTACACTTTTCCCTCTCTTTTGCTAATTTTCTCTCCAATTTGGAGAGACAAGTTAGAAAGGAAAATAATACTAACTTTCTTTCCTATCTGTATTTACCATTCTTTTTCCAAACATGAAAAAGTGACTTTCCACCCATATTTTATCTTGTTATTTTCTATCCTCCTATTTTTCCCTCAATTCCAAATAGAGGGTTAGTTACTTGCCACCATTTCTTTATATATATATATATATATAATTGATAGGATCAAGTGGTGATTAAGCTAATCTTAATGCCTTTTTTTTAATTTAATTTTTTTTTTATGTTTGAAGGGTATACAAAGGCTTAGCTATATATTTTTTTAGTTACATATTTTTTTAAATAATTTAAGAAGTTAAATATTTTTTTAGTTATAATGTAAATTAATATTAACTTTAAAAATTAATATCAAGTAAATATATTTAAAAAATTTATTATTTATTAAGTCACTATTAAAATTAGCTAAAGCTGCATAGTTTCAAATGAAACTATGTATATAGTCTTAGTATATAATATAACTACTAAGTATTATATAAAATTTAACTTATGAACCTATTAGTTATAAGATTACTAAATATTAAGTACTAATTAACTATTAAGATCACTAACTACTGAGCATCAATTATAGTTAAAATGTTTAGTAAATTTGTTTAAAACTAGTGCTTGTATTAATTATTAAATACTAATTAATTACTAACTATTGAGTATTAATTATAGCTAAAATGCTTAGTGAATGGTTATTGTAAACAAGTACTAGTAAACCTATTAACTATAAGTATCAATAACTATGTACATAGTTTAGTATATAATACTACTTCTAAGTTTAAATAAATTTAATTTACAAACCTATTAATTAAAATAATTTATTATTAAATAATAATATAGTGATAATTTTTGTGTTATATGAAGTATTCTATTAATTTTAATAATCACTATCTATCATATTACCAATATATTATATTAATTAAACTTTTTATTTTAATATATAATTTAGTATTTATTACAAAACTATGTAGTTATAATATTATAAAATAAATTATTATTACAATAATATTAAATTAGTTTTATTTAGATAAATTAATAAATAAATTGGTCAATTATCAAAACTACGGAGTTTTGAATGCCCTAAAATAACCCTAATACAACATATGAGTGACCAACCTAATTCTACATTTCATCGTTCCTGCTATGCTAACTCTTGCCCACTACGCCGCTTGCCAGTCGCCGGCCTTCTTTCACTCTGACCTCTTGCCCACTACGCCAGTCGCCACCACCGTTGTACAATTTCTCTAACCCCATCTCACCCGCACCAACCATTTCTTTGTGCAATTTCTCCACCCCCATCTCACCCGATAGCAATTTCTCGCCCACATCTCACCCACCTGCCACCACCATCGTCAAATTTCACCGCCTATCACCTCACCCTCAAAGAGATCTCTGGCCATTCTTGATTTTTCTGTTTTATCACATTGTCAAATGTACTCACCAACTTTTTGTTTTTTTCATTAGCTTTCAGTAGTTGTATGTCGTGTTAAAAGTTTGGGTTTTTGGTTGCTGTCTTCCTGAATCTGTTCGGTTGCTGTCTTCCTGAATCTGTTCGGTTGCTGTCTTCCTGAATCTTTTGGTTGCTGTCTGTCTTCCTCGTCTCACCTTCCCGGTTAAACGAGCTCTTGAACGAGCGAGCCCGAGCTCAGCTCCAGTTGAGGTCGAGTTTCATGAGCACGAGCCGAGCTCGAGCTCGAGCTCCATTTTCAGAAAATAAACGAGCTCGAGCCTCCTTCCCATAAGGCGAGCCGAGCCCGAGTTTCCCAAAACTCGGCTCAGCTCGGCTCGATTACAGCTTAGGAGCTTTCTTTAGATTAGGGTTTAAGCTGCCATAGAAGAAGGGTTAATGTTCTTCTTCCTTTTTATCGTATAATTTAAAATAATCTGAGGAAAGGTCAGAATTTTACAATCTGAACTTTTGTTAGGCATAGTTTCTTGGATACCCTTTTTCTATTTGATTATAATTTCACCTTTTATTTTATTTTATTGCGGTGGTGATTTTCTCTGCTATCTATCAAAGAAACAAGTTTTGAGCTTGGCCCAATTTCAGGAAAAGATGCAATCTGTTGATTCATTTTATTGAATAGAATGGCTTTTGTTCATAGACTTAATCAATCTAGGCTTAAACTTCTTTCATATTCATTCAGGAGATGCTATGTGCAGTCCCCTTATGCTTCTTCACTCAATTACATTACTAAAACCTCAAATTCATGTCCACTAGAAAACCCAATTTTGGATCTTTTTAAGATACCCATTTCCAGGAAACCAGTTGATTGTGCCAACAATGTCAGGCTTTTTGCTACTTCATTTCAGGTAATATCTCAGGTTCAAATTAATTTGTTTATTTATGTTTTCAACCTGGGTTTGATAATTTTGTGTTATTGCATTTTGGCTTCTAAGTGATTGATGAGATTTAAAGTAATTTTCTTTTAGTGTATGTTCTTTGTATAAGTTTATTATAGGCTTAAAGTAAATGCATAGTGATTGCTTCATAAGTAATGTATGCGTGAGTCATGTTAGTGTTACTTATTTTGATCTATTTTGAGAGTTAGGCCAAGACAAAGAAGGAAGAGAAGGACAGTGATGGGCCGTGTTTAAATGACCAGATCACAGCTCAGTTTATTCGGCTTGTGACTGATGAAGGTACATTTTTTGTTGATAAGAACTTTTATGTTATAAAGTAGACTAAAAATTCTGTGTTAATTATTGATCATGCTTTTATGGTATGATTAAGTGTTTGAAGAAAATGCAGAAGTTTGATAAATCTGAAGAGACTGCAGTGTTTCTTCATCCTTTTAATGAACTATATTACAAGATGGTTAAGTCATTATTGCATTGAGATATTAGAGGATTTCAAACTGTGGAGATAACTCTAGAAGGTCTTAGTGGAACATAATAGATACTGAAACAGTTCTGTGACTATTAATCAGACAATACCCTGTTGTTCATTATTGGATTGATTACAATTTAGTCACTGCTGAGCTCCTGGTTTATTGTTTCTGATTATGTTGACCGTGATTTTAGCATTGTTGCCATTTTGAATCAATATTTTTTAGAAAGGCACTAAACATATTGGTGAAAGTCAAAATAAAAGGAGTGAAATATATGAAATGTCTTCTAACGTGGTGGTTTGTACTGTGATGAAATTTTTTTTGGTGTTATTCTTATGAATAAGTATATGATAACGTGTTACAATCGCAATGTGGTTCTTTTGGATTATGTGTACATACAATAGCCTTACATAAGTAAAAACTGTTGATAAAATTTCAATAATAACTGTAAAACTATATAAACAAAAGATTTATTAAGATTAAATAGTATGAACACTGTATGAAATTTGACATCATCTATGAATGTATGCAGGGCATGGTGTTGTGCCAATGCGTGAAGCACTGGAACAAGCAAGGAAACTCAAGCTTGACTTGGTTGAGGTAATCTTTAAAAATTTGTGGTGATTGGTGTCATTTTCTCAATTTTTATGTCCTTAGGGGCATTATACTTCAATATTCTTAATTATATAGTGATTTGCATTGGTTGCCCAAATTTCTGCAAATCAAATATTTCTGCTTAGGTTATTAGTCTTTTATCTCAGAGACTCTGACTCTCAATTAATTAATTGAAAAAAAAATCTCTAACAGGTCAATGGAAAGGTTGATCCGCCTGTCTGTAAAATCATGGACTTTCACAAACAGAAGTACAAACGACAAGTGAAGGAGAAGGACCGTGTTAAAAGCCAGGTAGGGTGCATTTTTCTGATTGTTTTGTTAGAATGAATTCATTGAAAATGCTCTAAAGTGCTATGCATTTTTCAAAGTGTTTGATTCATTATAATTCTGTTATATACAATGATTGTTTGTAGGTTATTATTTTTCTGTTTCCACTTGATTGTACGTATGTTTTTATTGTAAACACATAGTGAAGTTATTTACAGACTGCAATCAGAATAATCTGTTTGGGAGTGTATTTACTTAGCAAATGCTAATACTGATGCCATTTAGGCGTGGTTCCTCTAGAGTTTATTTCCTCCAAAATTATGAGATATAAGTATCTTTTCTGCTACCCTAGTTTTCTTGTAGGGTTTTTGAGCTTTTGTTGATTGTTACATTCTATCTTTTGCTCCAAATGCTAAAAACTCGTGTTTTTTTTTTTCACTTCTTTTGAGAGAGACTTATTTTATATTTATCTTTGGGGCCATCAAAAGGCTTGCTAGGCTTGAATTATAAAATAGGTGATCAAAATTTTTTCTTTTTCTTCCAACCCCATCATAGTGGAATTTGAGTAAAGGATCTCTGATTCAGATCTAAAGTCAAACTACTAAGGTATTTTCTCAGAACACAAAAGAGAAATGAAATATTTCCTTTCAAGTGTTCATCTTTCAAACACTTAAAATCTCCTACACAAAATTCTTAAAATGGTTACCGGATATTCTTAGTCTTTTTTTTTTTTTTTTTGTGCGCTTTGTTGTCTCGTGCTCAATTTACTTGCATCCAAAGGTCCAAACTCCAAACCTTAAAACCACACATCAGACCATAGACTAAGCATACTACACCACAAAATAAAATTTGGATTGCAACTGTTCACATTAAATGTTTGGTTTTAAATATCGTATGTTGATTATTTTTGGGGATACATATGCATTGCATTTGGCAGCTTTCAGTGTGTATGAAATGCATTATGTGTTTTTGGGTGCTTCATGTCATGCGTTTGTTCTGTTTATACTTTGACTTTGTCTTTCTTCTTATTCTTTTCCTTTTTCATTTGGCTGTCTAACAAGATCTATTGGAATAGCAAACTTTGTATGTTATTGTTAATACTAGAATGAATCTCTTCGTTTTGTCCACTATGCTCAATATATAGTTCACTGGTGCAGAATTACTAACTCATGCCATGTGATCTGGCTGTAAAGAAATGTTATTCTGAAAGCTACTGGGTTTCATTAGGTAGCCAACAAGTTTATCACTGCTTTGTTGATTTAATGAATACCTTGGAGTTCTCTAAGTTCCTGTCTTATTTAGAATCTTTTAGTATCCATCAACAGTTGATTTTCTGAGGTTGATTAAAATACTTGAGATTTGTTTTTTTTTTCCTTCATCTTTGGTATACTTGTAAATTTGCAATATCTCTTCTTCTAGTTTCTGTCGGTCCTTTCTTTTTCTGTCAAAAGATAGTTAAAATACCTTTTGGTTCATTTCTTGTGGTCAACTAGCATTAATTTCTAAATTTAAGTCGCTTAGTGCTTGAATCAAAATAATCAGAAACAAAAAATGCCTTGTCGGTTATGAAAATACGTGGCAATTAGAAGGATGAGATTAATATTTGAAAAAAAAAGGTATATGTCAAGGAGCAAAGTGAATTAGGAAGATAGATTTTTTTTTTAAAAAAAATTTGCGATCTTTCCGCTATTTCTTTGATCATAGTTCAGCAGTTTGTCATTCTGGGAATCATTTTTTGGTGCTGTGGCTTAGTTTAAACATTTCAAAGAATTGAAATCTGTAACTAAATCACAGAAATCTATCTTGCCAAATCATTATAGAATTTGCTTTTCTTTTAATGAATCTATGGGATGCATATTTATTTCTTGCTAATGTTATAGTTACATTCGGCACTTTGGAATCTTCAGTTTTAGTATTTGAGCTTTGGCATGTAATAGGTATATTATTATTTTTCTTATCAATTTTACTTTTTATGCAGTCAGAGGTGACGGTAAGAAAAGGAGATTGTAAAGAAGTTCGATTTTCTGCAAAAACTGTAAGTTTCTTTAGTTTAGAATCCTGCTCTCACATTCTTATCATTTCTCATGAACAACGATGCTCAATCAGACTTGGCCAATCTATTGTGCAATGCTGACCATCATTATCAGCAATATGGCTGTCATCAACCTTTAGGTTTCAATTGTTATGTAGCTCGGGATTTAGGACAGAGAAAGAAAGGTCAATGAAACTTTAGGGTGGGATTGAGGTGTGACAGGATGCTATTGTTTGACCGGTTCTAGAGCAAAGTCAGTTGTTGAGAAAAGCAAAAACAATTGAATCGGCTGTCGGATTCTTTTCACCCTGTAGCCCTGTAGTTTATCAGCCTTGTCATATTTAATAACCTCTGACTGACTTTTGAGAAGAAAGTGGTGATGGGTTCTCTACCTTACCAAACAAGCCATTATCACAGGGTGTCCCCTGATTGATTCAAAGCTGATTTCTTTATTTTAGCAGTCTGTTAACAGTTTCAAATTTCAGAAGAAGAGCTTTCTGCTCTCTTAGGATTTTGTTGCTTTATCTCTACTTTCTGACTCTATATATTAATTCTCTCCTTTTTCATTGGGCATAAATTTTATGATTTTTAGTGAATATCTTGATTTACTTGGATGAATATAGATTTAAAAGCTCATATGCTCTATTACGATGACCAAGCAGAACTGCAAATCAACGTATGCCTACCTTCATACTATATTCTTCTACTAAGAAATTTACCTAAAACAATAGTAGATGTTTGCACAATTGTTTCATGTTTGTCCTATATCTTAACAATAGGTTAAATGATAGTCAGACAGAACTTTTGCAAAAGAATGTTGTGCACGTCATCCTGCTAGTGATGGAAAAGCAATAATTTGACTTTACATTAGACTTTGTTATTGTTACTTTCAGGAACAAAAGGATTTAAAGATGAAAGCAGATTCAGTCATTAGGCTGATGCAGCGTGGTTATCGAGTGAAGGTATTTTCTCCTTTTCTCATACAGCATCATTTTTGTTTTCTTTTTAATGGTCACTGATCTTTTATAATTAATATTCTGCTTATTCAACATTGCTTGATGGCATTATACCAGGAGAAAACTAAATGGCTGTTTAGTTTTGGAAAATATTTTCTATTTTCCTTTTTTTGTTTTCTTTTCCTTTTCTTTATTTTCCAGTTTTTCATTTTCCAAATTAGAGAACCGAAACAAAAAATCATGTTTGTTAACTTTTCATTTTGCAGTTTTTCATGTTCTCATAATTTTTATTTTTTTCTAATGAAATTTATTATAATAGTTTTTTATTTAATATAATAATTAGTGTTGTGATTCATATGATAGTATTTAGTATTAAATCTAAGCCCAATATAATCTTTGAGATCGCTACAACTGCTCCTTCTAAAATCTTAATTACTAAAGAATAACCCAACATCAAAAATAACAGATTACTAGCATTAAACCAGACTCATATGCTTAAACGTCCTTTAAGCAGGCTACTCACCTGATATGTTCCCTCACTGAACTAATGGTTGCAAGAACTTAAATTCAGAGCATATCCCATGGTGCAAATGATACTAATATTGCTGCTTGAAAATGAACTAATCAATCATAACACGAATGAACTTCATCCTAACATCTTATTAAGCTAAAGCAAATTTTAAGAAGAATATTTAATTCCAAAGAAACTACCTGTCTACAAACTGTATTCTAGATCCAAAAGGCCAAACAACTGAACCAGAAATCAAATAACAAAACACGCACTTGTACAATCAGATGATATGTCTGTGTTTAACGACTCATGTTTAATTGCAGTGTCACCAACAGAAGTTTTCTAGACATAAAGACCTACAAAAGAGTGAAAATGTGCATTCAACAGTTCTAAAGCCTGAATACAAACTAAAGCAGTGTCTAATAATCACCGAACAAGCAATGAAATTTTAAGATCGATGAATATATATATATATGTGTAAGGGTCTACTTATATATGCAACAGATACAACTATAGAGCAAAATCCACGGTGATTTCATAAAACAATAGATGTAATTAATTAAACTGCTATTTTGGCATCTATTCAATTCAATTGAAATTTTTAAAATAAAAATTTAACTAACCAAACAAACCTTAATCCATCAAGATGCATATTATATTAACAAACACAAAACTTAACCTAATCTTTAATATCTCAACTACAAATCACGTAAAAAAAATTCTATCATATCACAAACAAAATCAATCGAATTCACTAATTAACTAAAACTCACTCATGCCCACATGATATTGAATAAGAAATGTACTTGGGGAATCAATTGTGATATTGAATAAGAAAAGTACTTGTGGAATCAATTGTAGTGGAGCTCAAGACCCATGCTGGAGAGGAAGAAGAAGATAGAGAAAAAAATAAGGGTGAAGAGGAAGAAGATGGGAAATAGGTAGAGAAAAAGATTAGAATAAAAATAAAAATAAGTTACATAGGTAACGTCAAAAATTAGAAAACACAGCTAATTTAATTGGAAAACATTTATTATTAGTTTTCCAATATCTATTATAATTTAAAAATTTAGAAAATAACTTTCTAGTTTTCTAAATTAGAAAATATCACAACTAAACAATAAATTTTATTTTTTAGTTTTCTTGGAAAAAATTTATGGAAAACAAGCTTTGTTTTCCAAAACTAAATAGGCCCTAAAAATTCTGTTTTTTCTAGTTTTGTCTTACAAATAAAGTGAAAATAATAGTTTTTCTTTTCTTGTTCTGTTTAAGTGGATTCACTAAACTTCGTATATACTAGATAGTTTTTTCTTTATACTTGATGAGTGTTCATGTTGCCTGAAAATGTTTTAAAAAATGGCTATACTTGATTTATTCTGTTATACAGAGGTTGGACAATTTAATTGCTGCCATAGGCCTTGTAATTCTTGTTTTAGTTGTAAGAGATTTCTGTAATATCTAGTATCTCATACGTGAATGAATATGCATGAATTCATCCAGTTATTGATTTATTTTTAGATACAAAGGTTGATTATGTGAAAGGAGATGGACATACAAAATCCAAATCTCTCTAATTAATATATATAAAGAAAGTATCTTGTTATTTTTCTGAATGATTGATGAGCTTATTTCTGCTCTAAAAAATCCTGGACATGTCGATCAGCTATATAATAATAATAATAATAATAATTTTTATTTTATTTTATTTATCATGGTTGTGGATCAGTGTATGGCTACAGGTACACCAAAAAGGGGAGGTAGAGCCTTGAAAAAGGGTCCTGCTGATGAAGATCTAACTGAAGAGGAAATAGCTGAGAGGAGAAGACAAGAAGAAGAAGAAGAGAAGGAAGAATTGAGTGCAATATTATCTCGTCTCACTGCTTTGGTACTATTGGTTCTCTTTTGATTCTCATGTTTCCTCTGTCTCAGTTGCTATCAGCTTCTCCTTATGCATTCCACTCTCTTCTATAAACAACTTTTTGCAGATTGAAGATGAATGCATTATAGAGAGTGGACCAAGGGTGGAGAAAAAACAAGCATATGTTATAGTTAGGCATGCCAAGTTTGGGCCATCAAAGAAAGGTGGTGCTAAAAAGCCGAAGGATGTTGGAGAGGTCACCACTACACAGCCAACTGCCAACCATTCCAGTCCCATTGGAAGCACATTGACTGAAAAAGATCCTGTGGATCCTAATATAAATTTTAAGGACTTGAATGGTCCACCAAAAGCAGATTCCTTTCAGATGGACTTCAGTATTCCAAACTTGTTGCCACCTAAACCAGTACATGATTCTAAGCACACAGACCGGCTTCCATTCACACCACAGCCTTCAACTGGGACTGAAAACAGATACAAAAGTGAACCAAGGCAGCAGTTTCCACCCAGTACATCAAGGGATAGTAGAGGCCCAGATAAGACAGATTCAAACCGGTTTGAACCACACTTCTCACCTCAAAGTGGGCACCGGCAGTCAGAGATAAATGCTACTACCTCAATGAGAGAAGGAAGACCAGTTCGGACTGATTCTTCTGAGCACACAGACGGGCTTCCATTCTCACCACAGCCTTCCATTGGGACTGAAAACAGATACAAAAGAAGTGAACCAAGGCAGCAGTTTCCACCCAGTACATCAAGGGATAGTAGAGGCCCAGATAAGACAGATTCAAACCGGTTTGAACCACGGTTCTCACCTCAAAGTGGGCACCCGCAGTCAGAGATAAATGCTACCACCTCAATGAGAGAAGGAAGACCCGTTCAGACTGATTCTTCTGCCTTTAGAAACATGCGGCCTCCTGAAATGCACAAGCAAACTTATCCTGCCAGTGGCACCACTTCCCAAGCATCTAGCTTTGGAATATTTAGCTCCCCGAAAGCAAATACTCCTGGGAAACACGGTGTGGCTGCAGAAATTAATAACAAAAGTGAAGCAAACCCTTATATTTCTGTCCAAGATTCAAGCCAAAGGAGGGCTCGGAGCAAATCCTAAGTTCTCAAGTTCAAAAGTTGATGGCGGCCAAAGACCAGGTGATGAGGACAGGCAAGGTGGGGGATATTCAGTAGAGATGGCCCCAGTGTGCATCCAAGTAGAATATCCAAGTAAATTCAACGAGCAGCTAGAGTATATTATCTAATGATTATTCCATCAAATATTTTTTCTGTTAGCAACTACTTTGTTCGGTTGATTTGCTTACAAGCCACAAAATTTTGCAGGCTGTGGAATTATTTTGATCGACTGAACCATTTATTTATTCATCTGGCCATGTAGGAAATGGAGGAAAGGAACTGTTCTGTATAGAACAGCTTGGAAATTTGTGGTAATAAGTTTAAGTTGTATATGAATTGTTCTTGGCCAAATACTCACTTTCACCCCTGAACTTTACTCTTTTGGTCCATTATACCCCTCAACTTTCATTTTAACTCATTGAACCTTTAAACTTTGATTTTAGACCTATTTCACCTCTGTAAATATTATTTTTTATTCCATTTAACTCATCCATTGCCAGAGTAGATTAGCACAGTGTCTTCAATTTCCTTCGGGCGCGTGAGGTGATCAAAATTATGCTGATGTGTATTCATAAAAAGAAAAAAAAAAATCATTAAGTAATGTACATAAAAATAAAAGACAAACAAATAAAGTTTGAAACTTCTGTTTCAATAACACTATCTTCAACATCTATCTTCAACCATCCCAATATAAGCAAATTCACCAATTTGCTAAGGACAACAATACCCACTATAACAACTAATCACCACCACCTTATCAATTGCAATCACAACAAAATGAATAAAGAGCTGATCAGTCTTAAACCATGATTAGAGGCTTTAGAACTATCAACATGAGCATCTTTAAAGAATTTCAAAATTTCTTGATCTGCTGCTGCTCTGTTCCCGAAGGCATGCAAGACACACACAATAGAACCAGATCCATCTAAAGCCAAGATCTACAATTCCATACCCATTAACAATCCTAACATACCTAACAACAAATAATCAAAATATAATAAAAACCTAACCCTCAAAACTATAAAGTCCTTCTCTGCCTCTTGAGAGCATAAACAACATCCATGGCAGTGACTTTGCCTTCATAAAGATTGAAACTTAGTTGTACCGATCTCATGAATATTTAGGATCTTAAAGTTTAATGTCTTAGAAATAAAGCTCTAACGAAAAAGTTTGTGTCTTGGACACAAGAACTGATGTAAGTTTAAGTGGGTTTTCTTTTTTTGGAAGAGATGGATAGAGATCGAATTAAAGAGAGTAGTGTAAGGTTGTTGGGAAGTAGTACTAGCAGTGGTGATGGGGTGGAGCCGGAGGTGAGTCTAGTAGATGGGTAGATGGGAGTGAAGTGGATTTAGAATCACCTCCATGGTCTTTACTTGAAGAGAATGATAGTAGAGATTGGTATGGATCCGTGAGGAGGAGACTGGTGAAGAAGCCCAAAAGAGCTTATTCTTTTGATGTTGAAGCCATGAGATTGCTGGTGCTCATGGCCACCACTCAAAGGTATTAACTTTGTATGTATTTGGGTATAGAAGTACTGTCTTTGTCAGTAATTATTATTAATCATCGTTATTTTCTTTACATTCTTTTTGGATGTACATATGTCATATTTTTTTACACATCAGCGAGCGTTCTTTAAATGCGCTCATCTGTTACAAATAAAGGGTGATTTAGGCTCAAAATAGAAGTTTAGATGTGTGATTGGTAATTTTGAAAGCTGAGGGCGCAATAGATCAAAAGGGTAAAGTTTAGGGGTGAAAGTGAGTATTCAGTCCTCATTTATGAAAAAGTAGTGGTTAGAGCTAGGCTCCCAACTATAGGAGTTTATTTGTGATCCATGGATCTCCGATCGGCATTAGACATTTTGAGCTGGAAGAAAGCAAGCGGAGGCATTACGGGTCGACTATAAGAAGCAAGTTCTTGGATAATAAGTCTAAGGTTTTTTTTTTTTTTATTAATGATAGTGATGATATTGATGTGAGTGACGATATGTTCATTAGAGATGAATTTTGCTAAGTAATGTTCCAGTAGATTCGCTCACATAAATACAAACACAAGTATTGATTTTTTTTTTTTGGTACTTAAAAAAAACGTATTGAACATGTAATGAAATCATTAAGCGGACATGCATTTTTCCGAAAAAAACACAATTTGTGCTTGGTTAATTGCTTGCCCCTTACACATTTTTCGGTGAGCACATTAACCAAGCACAAATTGCTGAGTTGTGACGTGGTCAAATAATATTCAGGGCTAATTAAGAATTTCAACACAGTTCAATAAATCTTGTAAATTTTTTGAAATAACAGTGAGTGACATGCAATTTACAATTATTTTTGAGGACTTCTCACTAAACTATCTAAAGCAAAATGCAACTGAATAAGATGTAAAATAAAACAAAATTACAATAACAATGACGCTCTCGATTTCAAATACATAAAAAAATCACTAGCAGAAGCAACAAACACAGGAGGGTTTTAAATTTAAAATGCTCTTTTCTCAGAAGATACCAGCCCATGCACTCCACCTTCAACTTGTGCTGCAACTGTTCGAACTTGAACCAAGCCAAAATGAACCAAGTCAAATATATATATATATATACACACACCAGCCAAAGAAGGTCTATTTTTTTAATTAAAAAAAGAATAATTACATTTTTAGTGTCTCAACTTTTCAATTTTTGCTATTTTGGTGTCTCAGCAATTTTTTGGTTTAATCAAATATCTGAACTTTCCAAAATAGCAACAATATGGTGCTTCCAGTCGATCTCTCCTTACTGGAATGATGATTGTACATTAATGGGACCCACTTCTTTGTGACAAGCATGCCACCTCACCTAAAAATTAATAAATTGACAAAAATAATCTAAGAAAGATACCACTCACATCCTCATCCTAACTTCTTTTCTTTGACATAAACAAGATTTCTCTCTGCTCTATCGCCGCCGCCGCCGCCGCCGTCATTCCTTCAATATAAATCTAAAACCCTTTCTTCTTTTTCTTCTTCTTGTTCTTTAGAGTTTGCATAATATGTGATACAATCAATTACAAATAATTTGGGCTATTTTTCAAAAGAAAAATAATTTGAAATTGAAAACTATAAGAATGACATTGTTTTTGACATTACATTGCAGAATAAACTGAGAAAATAACAGAAAAAGCATGAAATCCAATCAAATTGAATTGAATCGGAGAGACAGAAGGGCTAAACGAAGAAGAGAGAAAAGCTTTAAGAGGTAGTAAATTTGCTCCTCTCCCTCCTCCATCTTTCTTCCTACTTTAAGTAACAACAACCTAGGTACAACTACAATTCTCTTTTTTTTTTTCTTAATTTTTTTCTTTTTAACTTCTGATTTTATCAGTGGATTTTTTCTAAGGTTGGACCATTGAAGATAAAACCTGCAAAGAAGAAAATCAGGGTTCTCAAACCTGAATCATAGTCTTTGAATCCACACAATCTTTTATCTTTTTCTAGTCACGATCAAACCTAAATTTGAAGATAAGAAATTCTAACAATTTTAGGACTCAATTCCATCATTAAACAGAGAAAAAAAATCCTAAATATGCAAACAACAACTGAGATTAATTCAAACTAAAAACACAAAAAAGAAAAAATCAAAATGCTGCTAACCATTAAAAAGAATTGAAATTTAAGTAATTGAAGTCAAAATTAAGACTTAATTGGTTATATAAACAATTAAGCAACTTCCCAAGAAATATATGCTAGAAATCTGCAATTAGACTCTACAATTGAACTTTAGTATGCCAAATTTTTTAAAAATAAATTTGCAAACGACAATCAAAATGGCTTTACATGTGTATAAACTGACTGACAGATGCAACAAAGATGAGAGAAGCATGCGAGCGAAAAAGCTTACAAATAATGATCAAAATTAAACAAAAGAAAAAAATCAATAAACAGACAAAATTTGATTAGAGAAAAACAGAGGAAATGTTGAAATTAAAGTAAGAAGAAAGAGAGGTTCCTATGAGGTTCGTACAGTTAAAGAACTTCGAGGAACTTGTCATGTTCTTCTCTAGTCCAGCTTTCATGTTACCTGGTGATGGTGTAAGGCTTTCTAACTTTCTTGCCTGAGCCATCTGCGCCTCATGTGGTGGTGATAGAGAGGAACAACGGTTTATGTCAAAAGAAATAAGTTGGGATGGGGATGGGATGTGAGATGGTTATTTTTGTCAATTCATTAGTTTTCACGTAGAAGTGGGTCCTATTGGTGCACAACCATCATTCGGGCGAGGGGAGATTGACCATGGAAGCACCAAATTATTGTTATTTGAAAAAGTTCAAACATTCGATTGAATAAAAAAATTATTGAAACACTAAAATAGCAAAAATTAAAAAGTCGAGACAAAAAAAATGCAATTATCCCTAAAAAAAAAACAACATCAACAATTGAACACAGAAGAACTAAAGGACACAATGAACAACTCATCCCACCTCTATGTACTTGACTACAGCTCTATACTCAACCTAAGCCTATTAATCAAAAAGCAGCATAGAAAGTTTCCAGGAGGGCTTTCAGGAGCGAGGAGATGAGGTTGGTTGAACTTCTCATAGCAAAGATATTAAGAGAAAACTTCCAAACTAGATGTCACTAGCAAAAAATGCTGCAATTGTATGAAAATTATGGAGCAAATACAGTAATTAGTATTTGGCAGCAATTATTATTTGTTGTATGATCACCTAGTTGTACTGATTTGTATGAGACTTAAAACTGATACTGATGAACTACTTTACAGCACCACCCTTCTATTCTTAAAACTGCTACTGATGAACTACTTTACAGCACCACCCTTCTATTCTTTCTTCCTTATAGAGCTAACTTTGACTAATGAGCTAAAAGATTCATATATATAAGACAGGTTTAGATCCTAGTTCATGTCACAGCCAAATATGATTCATAATATATATATATATATTGCGAGGGACCACCAGATTGATGCCCATTACTAAGATCAGCATCAGTATGTAAAACATTCCTCAAGCCTCAGAGTCTTTGATCTCAATAAATCATGAGCGGACTGCAAAGAGAAAGCACCGAGATCCTGGAACTCCTGCTTGACTGCTTGCATGGTGTAAGGTACAAACTTCAAGACAGAGCCTTTATCAGCAACCGCTCCCACAACTCCTTGTGCAATTTTTAGCTTAGCTGTATCTCCTAAGTATCTCTGATCACTCCGTTTGGTCATTGCTTCCAGAGAGCCCATGCCACGATATTTTTTGACCCGGTTACCATCCTGTTTTAGCAAACTGGTTAAACTTCACATGACTGAAAAATAATAATTAATGCAAATCACACATCAAGGTAAAAAGGATTAGCTTTGTTTTCTAAATCTAGAAAAATAATTTAGAACAAAAGTACTATGTAATAGGCGTGGAACCACAAATCACAAGTGTGTGCATTCTCACATTTGGAGCGATTTAATATGTTCCGTTAGTAAACTAGCACAAGTTCTCCATAATCATTGCTTTATTTAATCAGAAATCCAATGCATGCCACCGTTTATACAGCGACCACGAAATGAAATGAGGCAAGTCGTACTGTTTCATTACCAGTAATAAAAGCAAACTACTTTTTTGGGACATGATTAAACAAATAAATAAATAAATTGGATTGTTGCATAACTGAAGCTGGCCATATTATCGATCACTCAAATTTCAAGGACTTAAGTTCAGCTGAAGTAATTAACCAGAACCCATTCCTTTCTATATTAAGAGAGCAGCCAATTGCTTCTCCGAAGCAAAAGCAAATGAAACTCTAGAAAAGAGAGAAACATGTGAACACAACAAGATAGAAGGGAGTGCTCAAGCGTCATGACTGACGAAGAAAATATACAAACTTATCAAAAAAATTAAGCAGCAAATCATGAAAACAGTAAATCATTAAGGAGCATAGCAAACTAAAGAACATCAAATCTGTTAGGAAATTAGGGATTGCAGAAGCGTGAGAGGATCAGAAATTATTTGAGATAATAAACAAACACAACACCAAAAATAGAGAAAACACAAAACACACAGGAATTAACGTGGTTCGGCGTAAGCCTACTCCACGGGCAAAGGAGGAACTAATTCACTAATCAAACCAAATATACAAGAAATTATAATGGAGATAAACACTCAACCCTTAGCCTCAATTACACCCAAATCAAGCTCTCTACTTGGCACACGTGCAGAACAAAAAGCATTCACGGTGTCTCTATAATTTTGGCACTCTCTTCGACACTCACAATTGGCTTATTAACACATATACATGTAGCCCTATTTATAGAGGATATAAAACCCAAAATCCAACTTAATCAAGGATTCTCTTCAATATAGGAACCTCTTCAAAATAGGTGATAAGATTTTAATTCCAAATAAGAGTTTAATTCCTAAATAAGAGTCAAATCCTATTGGGAAAGGATTTCCTTGACTTAGCCACCGAGTATATGCCAAAATATCACCCCTGTGCGTTGCACGGCTTCCATCATGCTGTGTTCCAACCCGTGTTCAATTCTGGACAAAATGGCAGATTCCAACACGACCAACAACACACCCATGTATCTGCCCGTGTTCACAATACACCCTGAGACACGCCCATGTCTCTGCCCATGTCTGCCTCCAACATGTAAAACATGTCTAAACTCGTCCAAAGCGCTCAAATAACGATGCCATAAGCTAAATTCAAGTCACATATTAACAAATCTCCACCTTGACTTGAATTTTCTTGTATCAAATTTGCTCCACCTTCTCCACAAATGTCTCAAATATGAGAACACCAAAACAAGTCCAAGAGCCACTTGAACTTACTCCTCCAAAATGCCTTAGTCAATAAATTACCAAAATTGACTCTGCCCAAAAGTATAGAAGAATGAGATGTTAATGTAGAAGTACCTGTTACGGTAGATCCTTGCAACTCATATAATCTACCAATGCGTCTAGCTCGCATCACCACAACGGCATCCATAACAATATCCAAAATCCCATCTCCGCCAATAAAACTATATCCACCAATTTCTAATGTGGATAACGAGATGAGATTCTTAGACATGTCTGGAACATGTCTAACACCAAACAACGTCCTCACTACACCATCGTGTGTTTTAATTCTAACTGAACCAACACCAACAATCTTACAAAGATGGTTGTTGCCCATTAATACAAAACCACCATTAACTAGTTCATAGGTGGCAAACCAATCTCTATTGAGACAAATGTGATAATCACAACCAGAATCAAATATCCACCCTTACCCAAAATTGGTTAAATTTTC
>CATIWO010614621.1:0-11849 GCA_949673435.1 Macaranga tanarius | reverse complement strand
AGTCAATGTAGTTTTTTTGTTATATTTCGGACCTGTATCTAATCTAGATTCCGCAGTAACGTAGTTTGTGTTGGAGATGATAATTTATAATTGATATATTATTTATGTATGCTTAGTGAGATTTTAATATTGTATAATGGTGGATTTAATTATTATTTTAGACTTACGTTAGATGTGGAGGTTTAGTCTTTTATATCTCACGTGCCGGTCATGTGCCCATTTCGGGTCATGACAACATGTCTCCTAATCTTTAGTTTGTTGGCCCTTTTGCTATCATCACTTGCAAATCTCAATTAGTACTCAATTTTTATCAAACATTGTTATTAACAAAAACTGAGATTGCAACCCTTTAGTCAACAATGATCAATTAATTCACTGAAAAGACCACAAAAGGGTATTAATTGAGTGCCAATGGGCAAATATGTATAGAAAATGAGCGGTCTCGCATTGAAAGCCTATTTAGCATAATGAACCAAGAGAAGAGTTTTACCTTTATTCAGAAAAAATTAAGCCATACACTAGCCAAAATAATAGAATTAGTAGATCAAAATTTCAACATAATAACTTTGTAGAGATTATTAACAGAAAAGCTACTAGTTGTGGGGTTAGACCAAGTTAGCTGACCTTAGGAATGCTGGACCAAATTTGCTTGATGGAGAACTTCAGAAAGAGATTCAACCATTGTTTACTTAATTGAAGTTAAATTTCTTTGCCATATTAAACACCATGTCTAAGAGAGATTATTCCAAACACCCATATTAGAAATAAAACAATATGGATTAGCTAAAATTTTGAATAAGGATGGGAATAGCATACTCAAAGAAAATGCACCACACCGTTTATCAGTAATATCAACATTTTATTAAAGGCCTAAATGGTTATTTTACATGTTAGCTTATCATAATTATATCTGGAAACATCCTTAAATTTGTTCTTATTAGTGTATATACATATATATTTAGAAAAGAGGAAAGAAAAAGAAAGACTGTTGGAAAATGAAAGTGGGAACAATCCCATATTGAAAAGAAGAAGAAAATCAAAGAGGCTTATAATTGAGGAGACACCAACAAAATAGCTAAAGCCATTTTGGTGGTTGGCAAGCCCATAAAGAAGCTCATTATTTAACTTAGAGGCCCAACTGGAGAAATCAAACTCAAGCCCAGTTGGTGCAATGCCCAACACTCAAGCACGATTTAAAGTTCAAGCATGTTTGAGTCAATGGAGCCCGAAATTCTTAATATAGTATTAGAGCCTATAGTTCCCTAACATGCCAAAAGATCCTGAAGAGGCCCGTGGATGTTTGAGGCCCAACGGAGGCCCAAGTTGATGTTTGAAAGCCCAAGTGAACAAACCCAAAAGAAGAGGTTGCACTTGGAGATTTGGAGAAGCCCACGGACAATTTAAAGATTGGAGGAGACCACAGAGCCAAAAAGAGCCAGGTCTGAACCAGTGAAGTTTGGAAACTTGAGGTAATTGGTGAGACTGAAGGAAGCCACAGAGCCCAAAAAAGACAAGGCTAGGCTTAGATCAGTCCACGTTGAAGCAAGTGACAACTGGCCCAAAGAGGTGAAGCCTAATTGCACTTGAAGGGGAGTATTGGAAAATGAAAGTGGGAACAATCCCACATTGAAAAAAAAAAAAAAATCAAAGAGGCTTATAATTGAGGGAGAGCTACAAACAAAATGGCTAAGGCCATTTTGGTAATTGGCAAGCCCATAAAGAAACCCATTGTTCAACTTGGAGACCCAACTGGAGAAATCAAGCTCAAGCCTAATTGGTGCAAGATCCAACACTTAAGCCCGATTTAAAGATTAAGCATGTTTGAGTCCATAGATCCGAAATTCTTAACAAAGACAAACATATAAATAGAAAAGGATATTAAGAAAAATCTACTCATTGGGGGACCACAAAAGAGTAGTTGATAATCTAAAAAAAAAAGGACATTGAGAAAATCTAAATTATCATAGCTAAATGAAAAAAATAAAAGCGAGGAAATGAAAAAATGAAAAAAAAAAAATAAAAGGGAGGAAAAAAAGAGAGAAAGGTTGTTGAGTGCCGGTGTCTTCAAAGTCTTCAGCGAAGTCTCCTGGAAGAGAGTTAACAAAGGAAAGAAAAGGAGAGGAGAGAGGAATATTAAGTTGCTCGTCACTAAATTAACTCTGTCAATGGCTTGGAATTTTCTTACTTTGAACAGAGCCTTGTAAAAAGAAAAGAAATATCTCAATTCCAAATGCCTAACATCAATTTCGTCCACAAAATACATACCATAAATATAGATTGTGTTAAAAGACTTTACGAAGATCTTTTATTTTGTTTTATTTTTATTTTTATTTCTTTCAGCAATGGCAGTTAAAACACACATTTCAATTCTTCTACTCCTCCAATTCATCACATGTTCTTCTTGCAAAGACACCATAACCATGGCCCAACCATTAAAAGAGCGCGATCGCCTCATCTCCAAAGACAAGAAATTTGAATTAGGATTCTTTACCCCTGGTAATTCTAAGAACAAATATGTTGGCATCTGGTTCTATAACATAACAGTGCCAACTGTTGTATGGGTGGCCAATAGGAACAATCCCATCAGCCGATCTTCCTCAGGAATTCTCTCCATTAATCAACAAGGTAACCTTGTTCTTTCTAGTGACGGTAATGTTAATCCAGTCTGGTCCACGCATGTTTCTGTAGAATCAAAAGAGACTCTGGCAGCTCAGCTCTTAGATACAGGAAATTTGGTTTTGGTTCTTGGTGGGAGAAAATTGTGGCAAAGCTTTGATCATCCAACAGATACTTTCATACAGGGAATGAAACTAGGGCTGAATCAGAAATCAGGTAAGAACTGGTTCCTTTCATCGTGGAGATCTGCAGATGATCCAGGAACTGGAGACTATTCGTTTAAGCTAAACAGAAGTGGCTCGCCACAGTTCTATCTATACAACGGCACAGACCATTTGTGTTGGCGAACTGATCCCTGGCCATGGAGAAAACACCATACCTACATTATTCAACCTACTTTTGTTAAAAATGAAGATGAGATATACCTTGCTTTTTCTGGTAATGCTTCTATCATATGGAGATTAGTGTTGGAGGATTCTGGATCGCTCAAGTGGCTAACATGGCATCATGACCATAACCAATGGATGGAGGCATTGTCAACATCTCAGGATAGTTGTAATGTATATCGAAAGTGTGGTGCTAATAGCAGGTGTGATGCTAATAGTATCTATACATTTGTATGCAACTGCTTACCTGGGTACGAACCCCAGTCACCAAAGAACTGGAATTTAAGAGACGGATCAGGCGGATGTGTGCGGAAGCGATTGAATTCTTCATCGATTTGTGGGCATGGAGAAGGATTTATGAAAGTGGAAAGTGTCAAACTTCCTGATTCCTCAGCAGCAGTTTGGGTTCTTATGAGTACAAATCGTATGGACTGTGAAAGAAAATGTAAGAGCAACTGCTTCTGCTCTGCATATGCAAGTACCTATATTTCCGAGAGTGAAAGCGGATGTTTAACATGGTATGGAGAATTAATTGATATCAGAAGTTACGTAATTGTCCCTGCCTATGATCTGTATGTTCGTGTTGATGCACAAGAACTAGGTACTGTAATTCTTTTTGATGTTTCTGTTCTATTGTTCATTTATTTCGTTATGCTACTTAATACAAAGTTTTTTCTCTCCCACTTGTTTAGCTGAGAGTGTAAGACGATCAAGCAGTGTTTTCCGAAGGAAAGGAGTGCTATCAATCCTAATATTATCTGCTGCTTCCGCGTGGATTGTCCTCACTATCTTATTGGTCTATTTTTGCCTTAGGATGAGGAAAAATAAAGGGTAAAAAGCAAATTCATCATGTTTTTGATTTGTTCTGTATTTTCTTTTTTCAGACATGGTAATTTGACATGAATCTTTTGTTTGATTTCATTTCGTGAAAGAGCAAAAGTGGTGAAGAAAAAAAGGAACAAGCGTTCAATTGGTTCAAAATACTATAAACATACATTGGCCGCACGAAATGAGGTTGAGAAAGGAACCACGAACCGTAGGGACTTTGAATTTTTCAATCTCAATGCCATACGTTCTGCCACTGACAACTTTTCCCCATCGAACAAAATTGGACAAGGTGGCTTTGGCACTGTGTATAAGGTGAAGTCTTTAACTTGAAATTATTCGTTTGTTTGTCTAGGTCCTACATGATCAGGATAAAAAATTGGCTTTAAATTTACATTTTAGAGCGCTTTAGATTATATAAATGGTCATCAAATTCTTTACTTTGTCAATAAATTTATGTTCAATTATCTAACTTTCACATATGTTTCATAAGGAAGTACCTTAACATTTTCCAACTAAATTTCGTAAAATGTCAATGATAATGTTCACATCATATGCCACATTTTCATCTTATTGAACTTGTTATCAGTCCTAATTATCCTAAAAATTATTTCACCTTTTATATTAATTGATAACATTCTCTTAGATAAAAATATGATATATGACATGATAATTTCAGTTATCCTAAGAAAATTATTAAGATACTTACTATGAAATATAAACTGAAATTAGATATTAAAAAGAAGCAAAATGAAGTTCAGGAATCAAATTGTAACAAAATATAGAGATTGGTAACTATATATACAATTTATCAATTAAGGGTGAGTTTATTGTAAGAACATGATTTCAGGGTCAATTAGCTGATGGACAAGAAATTGCAGTAAAAAGAATGTCGAAAAATTCAAGGCAGGGAATTGAAGAATTTGAAAATGAAGCTGTTTTGATTGCAAAGCTTCAACATAGGAATCTTGTAAAACTTTTAGGTTGCTGCATTGAGAGAAAGGAACAAATGCTGATATATGAATACATGCCCAACAGAAGTTTGGACTCGTTTCTTTTTGGTAAGTCCTTTTTGTTCATCCATTGTCTGGGTTTAATGCATGCTCATATGCAGAAACTGATATGATTGAGATAGACTTGGTTGGAACTTTTTTTATCAGATCAAACAACAAAGTTGGTATTGGATTGGGCAAAACGATTCAATATTATTGTTGGGATAGCTCGTGGGATCTTATATCTTCACCGTGACTCAAGGCTAACAATAATTCATAGAGATTTGAAAAGTAGCAACATTTTATTGGATGCAGAGATGAGTCCGAAAATTTCAGATTTTGGAATGGCTAGAATATTCCAAAATGATCAAATTCAAGGCAAGACAAGTAGAATTGTTGGAACATAGTAAGTGTATTAGTTGTTGCATATGCATGCACAGTCAATGGCAAAACACAGTTTTTGAATTAAAAAGAAAAAATTGTAATGAACCTTGTTGTATTTTGTTATACAGTGGATATATGTCACCGGAGTATGCATTGTTCGGGAAATTTTCAACAAAATCTGACATTTTTAGTTTTGGGGTCATAGTATTGGAGATAGTAAGTGGCAAGAAGAATAATGATTTTAGCCAAGAAGATCCTTCCCTAAACTTGATAGGACATGTGAGTGATATTATAAAGTTCTAGCACGTACCCTTGGCTTTTTTTGTTCTTTTCCTTTTCTCTCGATTAAAGAATTCTTTGTTTATGTTAATGCTACAACATACTCAGGTATGGGAGTTATGGAGTGAAGGCAGAGCAATGAAGATAGTTGATTCAATATTAGTAGAGTCTTATGATCGTCATGAAGCCATGAGATGCATTCAAGTTGGACTTCTATGCGTTCAAGAAAATGCAATGGATAGACCATCCATGTCAGAAGTTGATCAAATGTTGAAGAGTGAAACTGCTCTCCCATCACCGAAACAACCTGCTTTCATTTTAAGAGCAACTTCAAGCAAGACAAACTCACCTGGGATGGAAGAAGTATCATACTCTATAAATGAGGTGACAATTACTGAAATCCAAACTCGCTAATTATCCACCAAGGTTCCCAAACGAATGTCCACAATGTCTTGTAAATGTCCTCATACTCTCCATAATCTCATTTAATTTAGTTTAGTTTAGTTAAGTATATATAGTGAAATATTTCGAAGAATTAAAAGTAGTATATATCATAAATGATTATATATCTATCTAATTTAAAAGGTAAAGACTGCCATCTATTGTGAAATCTAACCTTTTTATTAATAAATAAAGAGCTGTATTATCTCCCTGAGATTATGATTTTCCAGCAAGACCATTACTATTCCTGGATTAGAGGAGGAATACCATCTCGGGGAAGTCAAATTTTAACCCAAAAAAAAAAAATTCAGGAGAGCTTCTCCTAATTAACACCAAAAAAAAAAAAAAAAAAAATCTAATAAAGTTTCCCTAAAAAAAAAAAAGTCTAACCAAGAAACTTGACTTATTGTACCAAGTAAAGAGTTTTTTTTGAGTATTTAGATGGAGTGATTATTTTCCAACACCGTAAGGGGAACGAAAAGGAATCAAGGGGGTTGAGGGTTCGATCCTTGGTCTTCAAGATGGATCTCTGCATCTTTTGCTACTTAAACTAAAGAGTTGGAATGAGTCAAAATGAATATTTTGATTTTTTTATTTTTATAATAATAATTATATCTTGATATATTTTTATAATTAAATAGTTTTGTATAAATTTTATTTTGAGAAGACTAGTGTTAATTCATACGACCATCAAAAAATTTAGGATTAATTATTATTTCCTTTTTCTATTTTATCATATTACACTACTTGCTATTTAGCACTTAAAAATAATATTTTTTCATCTCTTTTTTTTTGCAATATTATTTTACTTATCTTTTCTGCAAATATATTAAAATTGTTATTAACTAAGAGGTCATTATCAAGATGACTTAACTTTTCCTTAAAAAAAAAATGACTTAACTTTTCTGCCAATATATTAAAGAATCGCGCTAGATGTCTCAGACATCTAAAGAGAGACAAATTACCATTTTGCTCCTCTATTTTACAGGAGGCCAGAATATTTATGAGAGTCAAAAATATAATTTTACATGTTAAATTATATTTTTACCCTCCATAAATTTTTTCTCCCTTATAACATGTGGGGATGGTAATTTGCCTTCCGCTAGATATCTCGCAGCGAGACATCTAACATTTCCTTATATTAAAATTGTTATTAACCAACAGGTCATTATCAAAATGACTTTTAGTACAGGAAGCAATTACTATATGCCCCTCCACTTGACTACGTTTGCCCTATGACATTTAAAAATTACACTTTTTATTAGTATATTAACTAGACATATGCCCGCACAATGTACAATTAATTTAAAAATGCAAATAAAATATTATATATAAAATATTTTATTTCTAAAAAATAAATTGATAAATGCAATTTGAAAAGAAATCATATCTTATATAAAATATTTTATTTCCAACTTATATTTAGTCATTTCTCCTCCCTCTCAATATGAACAAATAGATAAATAACTAAAAACATTTCAATTTTCATGTAATAATCTTGTGTAATTTTATGGTATAAAAAATATGAACGAAAAGTATAAAATGAAAATAAATTCAACTAACCTTTTATTAGTTATTGTTAAAAACAAAATCCAAATTGAGTTAATATCATTTATACCTTCTCAAATTACCAAGAACATCAAACTTCATCATAACTATTAGAGATTTTGAGTGTAAAATAATCAAGTAAAGGATGAATGATAAAACTATTTTAGAAATATAAATTAATGAATAACTTTATATATTTTAAAATTAATTTACCAAAATTTTTAAACTTTATAATTTTGGCATTTCAAACATATTATTTAAAATGTCAACTCGTATTCTTTTGTAAATTTCTAAATAAATTACCAATATCACAACAATAACTTGAAAATTTTAATCATCTAATTATCTTTAGAAATACAAAAATATCTTAATTTATTTGCAGGATTGTGTAAATTCTATAACAAAAACAGTTTTTCAAAATTTTATCCAATCTTAAATGAAAAAATGTTGAACTTTATAGAAAGCCAAAAATTATAAATTATAAATTATAAATTTATATTTTATTCAGAATTTAATTTTGCATGATTTAAACACAATGCAAAATTATAAATTTTATCCAAACAAATTTTAAGCATTAAGACAGTGATTTTAACATGCTTTGATACCAAATGTTAGAAATAATGTTTTGAACATAATCAAAATCAAACATGCACAAAAATGGATTGCACAAAATTAAACCATATGCAGAATTTAAAGGAAGCTAACCTCCAGTCATTTATGCAATTGTTCGGACTATGTAAATGGTTTACTAGAGTTGTGATTTGAGTCTTCTAACGCTCAAACACTTTAAGCAATGATGTATATAATAAAATAAGAATAAAATGTATTAGAGACCAAATCAATGTTCAACACATGAATGATAAGGCTTACCATGCATAAGAAATTCTCCCATCAAGGACCCTTATATAATCTCTAAGAAAATGAGTTACCAAAAAGGTTTTAAATTACTTTAATGAGTAATGAATATGAAAACTATTGCATCATTAATCATACGCATTCAATTCAAATAAATGACTTCATAATGTGGTTTAATGAAGATTAAATATCAAACCGTTACAATAATTAATAGGTTTCAAATTCATTAATGTAAACCATTATGACAATAAATTGGTTTCAAAATTTTAAAACCGTTGGAATGTGAACGGTTACGTGGGGTCCATGTATGTAGATGATTTTCAGATTGCAAGAGAAGATGTTCATGAAATTGAAGAGTTTAAGAAAAATGGAGATGTCAAATTGATGAATTGCAGGTTTAAAGAAAAATTGGTAGATTGTTATGAGTTTGATGTTCTGATAAGCAAGCTCTAAGTCTTCAAGAAAAGTTTCAAGGAGGAGTGTAAGAATTGAGATTTTTCAAAATACTCTAGAGCTAGTGTATTTTGCATTTTGCATGTAAGTATGAAGTAGATGTATTAGCTAAAAATACAACATTGATGAACAATAAATGGAGGGGAAAATAAAGATCAAATGGGAGAGAATTCAGCAATAGAGGGAGCTTAATATGATTTTGAATTTTGTATGTGAAGTTGTAATGATTATTGTTAAGATTTTTTTTTTGTATAGGAGCCAACATATGTGGTTGAACTTGAATCAAATCATTGTTTATGGCTGTAACTTTATTTTGTATTAACCTTGTATAAATATAAGGACATGTATGAATGAAAGATGTGAATGGTGAGATATATATTTGAATGGTTTGAGAGAAATAAAAAGAGAGTAATTTCAACTCTATCTTTCGCTTGTTTTGTTCATGTTTATGGTTATTTATGTTTGAAATTTTATGGTTTGATGGTGAGTGCTCCAATAATCTGGCAAGGTGCTTTTCTACACGGGTAAAAATTTACATCATGTTATGATATACATTTCTTTTTAATTATTAGCATAATACATTAGTGACCCCCTGTACTTGCTACAATTGGTTAATTTAACACCTCAACTTATAATTTTATAATTTTAACTCTTAAACTCACCACTTTTTCCTAAAATGCACTAATCTAATGACATAATATATTAGCTACATCCTGTAACACTTTTTGTTAGTTTTAAAATCTCTACTTGTAGGTTTTGGTTAGTCAAACCCTTAAGATGTGGTACATGCTAATTCATTATTTTATACCACATGTGATGACAGGGGTTTAAAATTACATTTAGGCAAGTTCAAGTGTTGAAATGGCAAAACTAAAAGTAGAGGTGTCAAACTAACAAAAAGTAACAAGTACAGGGGGGCACAGACGTATTATGCCTTAATTATTTTTTGAAATATGTTATGATGTATTCTAGGCTCTTGCTACGGTATAAATGTTTGTACCGTTATATTATTTTTTATTTAATTATAACCATTGATTATCTTGGTGTATCAATACCGATAAAATATATCAATAATTATAATTAAATAAAAATTAATCTAATGGTTTTAATTTCAATTGTATAGATATAACTGTTTGTACTCTAAACTAAACTAAACTAAACTAAACTAAAGAGCCTTAAAAAAAACCAAGGACATGTTTAGTCTAGTAATACAAATTGACAAATGATACAAGACCTATCTTTAACTTCTGCAGCTTTCTTTTGGGAACTCTGTTGGATAATTAGCGAGTTTGGATTTCAGTAATTGTCACCTGATTTATAGAATATGATCCTTCTTCTCCTCTAAGTGAGTTCGAATTGCTTGAAGTTACTTTAAAAATGAAAGCAGGTTATTTTGGTGATGGAAGAGCAGTTTTACTCTTCAACATTAGAATAACCTCCGACGTGGTAGGCCTATCCATTACATTTTCTTGAACACATAAGAGTCCAACTTGAATGCATCTCAAAGATTCATGAGGATCATAAGACTCTACTAGCAATGAATCAACTACCTCCATTGCTCTGCCTGAAGAAAAATACAAGAAGAAGAATATGTGTTTGATGATAACTCTGATTGATTATTTTTTTATTGATATTCTTACTGATATTTATACAACATTTGATACAACATTTGATCTACTTTTAAATTTTAAATTATAAACAGAAAATATATAAAAAGATTCATAACAGATAAATATCTATAAAATATCTATGAAACAGCTAAGCAATATTCATAACAGATCCTTATTTATCAGGTACCGCAGCTTCTATTGCATTAGTTGTAACAACTTCCTTAACATTCCCCCTCAATCTGGCATAGAAAGAAGACTGAACATGCAGATTGTGATGAAAAATATAAAAAAAAGCTTTAGCCAAAGGCCTGGTGAAAATATCTGCAGGTTGAGAAACAGATGGTATGTAACGAGTGACTAATTAATGAACAGCCACCTTTTCACGAATAAAATGACAATCCAAGGAGATATGTTTAGAACGAGAATGAAATATTGGATTAATAGTCATATTTAGAGCACTTAAATTATCACAAAATAGGTTTGGAGGTTTAAGAAGCTGAACCCCCAAATCACGCAGAAGATAAGTGAGCCAAGTAATTTCAGCAGTAGCAGATGCCATAGAACGATATTCAGCCTCAGAACTAGAGCGAGAAATAGTGGGTTATTTTTTTGAACTCCAGGAAATACAATTTGAACCAAGAAAGATACAAAAACCACTAGTGCTTCGACGAGTTACATGACAGCCTGCCCAATCAGCATCACTGAATGCATAAAGAGAAGATGGACTGCGTGAGAGATAATGAAGACCGAACTCAGAAGTTCCCTTCAAATAACGAAGAGTTCATTTTGCAGCTTGAAGATTTGCCAAAGTTGGAGAAGAGAAATGTTGACATACTCGATCTACAGCATGAGTAATATCAGGATGAGTGAATGTCTAGTATTGAAGAGCACCTACAATGCTTCGATAGGAGAATGCATCAACAAGAGTAGATTGATCAACATCAGAAGTAGTCTTTATTGCTTCTGGTGTGGCAGATGGTGAGCTATCAAGCATCCCTATTCTAGTCAAAATATCATGAATATACTTGTGTTGACTTAGAAAAATACCATCGGATGATCATTTTACTTCAATTCCCAGGAAATAATGAAGTAAACCCAAATCTTTGATTTCAAATTCTGTCCCAAGTTGAGTGATTAATTATTGAATATAGGATGAATCATTACCCACAACTAGTATATCATCAACATAAATAAGGAGTATGATCACCATGGAAGAATTGCATAAAATGAACAAAGATGGATCTGCCTTACTACAATGAAAACCAATGTGAAGTAGAAACTGAGATAAACGATCAAACCAAGCACGAGGTGCTTGTTTTAGTCCATAGATTAACTTCTGAAGTAAGCAAACATGATTAGAGACTTCAGATTCAATAAAACCAGGAGGTTGCTCCATGTAAACCATTTCTTTTAACACACCATGTAAGAAAGCATTTTTGACATCTAATTATTTCAATGTC
>CATIWO010614375.1:0-13881 GCA_949673435.1 Macaranga tanarius | reverse complement strand
TAGACATTTGGTTATGGGTGAGCAAACAATTCAGTTTGTTTGGTTGATTTGGTTATTCAGTTGGTTCAATTCGAGTTCATATGTTCAAACTGAAATTACTTTTAATTTGGTTCAGCTTTTTATATAAAATTTTTAATTAACCGAATAAATCAAAATTATATTTTTTATTTTAAAAATGTATAAAAATATAATAATATAATATAAAATATCTTAAAGTAAATTATAATTTTAAAAGTTTAGTTTTAGTTTGGTTGGTTCGGTTGATTTACTTTGGTTCAATTTTCTTAAAATTGTAGTTTGATTCAATTTATATATATAAGTTCAATTAATTTGATGTTGGATAATTTCGATTTGGTTTTGACCAAACTGATCAAATGCTCACCCTACTTTGGTCAACATTAGGTTACAAATTTTATTCTCAACTATATTAAAAAAATTTATTTAATTCTATCCTTTAAATCGTTTCAATTTGTCATATGAATTTTTTGATTTGTTTCAATTCTATCCAATTTTGTACTAAGGATCTAAATGTAATTTTAAAATTACACAATAACATCCTTTTAAAATTTAATTACCCAATTAGGCTTTTTTTCATTTTCATAAAAAAAACTAAGTTTATATAAAAACTAAAATAATTTTTAAAATTACTTAATTTAAATATAAATCAATTTTCAAAAAAAATATAATATAATTTATTTATCAAATTAAATTTAATGTGTTTATTCAAATTTTAAATTTTAAATTCGTGAAATTAGTTATAATTAAAAATAAAATTCTAATAAAATAGAATAAATATACAAATGATTTTAATGTCGTTATATCTATATTTATCATGAGAATGAAAAGTTCTAATTTTTATCATTTTTATTTTCTAAAATGTTTTTATTCATTTATTGTATTTATAATTCATGGTGAAATATTTGTTTAAATTGATATTTTTCTCAAATAAAATATTAAATTGAATTCTAATTTTATATCAAATAAGATATTATATGATAAAATAAAAAATTTATTTAAATGAATTTGATAAAATTTATTTACAAATAAATTATATTTAAAATTTATTTGTAAATGGATTCTATTTAAAATTCTTTTGGAAGTGTAATAATATTTATTTCAATTTCACTAGAAAATTCATTGTACTTCTAAAAGATTTAAATAGAATTTATTTGCAATTGAATTTATATGTATAATTTAAATTAATATTTTATAAAATGCATTTGAAATAAATTTTTTTATTGTACTATATAATATTATATTTGATGCAAAATTAGAATACAAATTAATGTTTTATTTGATAAAAATATCAATATAACCAAATATTATACCATTAAGTAGTAATACAATAAATGAATAAAAACATTTTAAAAAATAAGGATGATAAAAATTAGAAATTTTTATTTTTAAAACAAATATAGATATAATGATATTGAAATAATATGTAAATGTAAGTTATTTTATTAGAATTTTATTTAATTATAATTAATTTCGTAAATTTAAGAATTTAAAATTTGAAAGTAAACACGTTAAATTTAATTTTATAAATAATTTAATTTATAGTTAATAAAATCATTAAGTAATTTTAAAAATCATTTCAGTTTTTAAACAAACTCATCAATTGGGTTTTTTATGATTTAGTTTTTTTTTTTTTTTTTTTTTGGTGAAAATGAAAAAAAAAAAGTTTATGTGAGTAATTGAATTTTAAAAGGATCTTATCGTAATTTTAAAAATTACATTTAGATCCTTAGTAGAGAATTTGATAGAATTGAAACAAATTGAAAAATTCATATGATAAATTGATACGATTTAAAGAATATGATTAAATTGAAAATTTGACAATAGTTGAGGATAAATGAAACTATTATCCCTATTATTTTGGATTTCAAATTTATATATCAAATATAATATAGTAAAATATAAAATTCATTTGAGATAATTTCAATAAAGTATTTATGTAAATCAAACATGCTATATTAATAAAATTTTATTTACAAATAAATTTTATTTAAAATTTATTTAAAAATAAAATAAATTATTTAGTAAAATTGAACCAAATGCTATGTAATTTTTTTTTATCCATTGGTTTGATGTACTATCATTTTTTAAGAATTATTAATTAAAATATGTAACATTCGTATATTAATAGACGTTTGGTTATAGGTGAGCAAACCATTCAGTTTGTTTGGTTGATTTGGTTATTCGGTTGGTTCAATTTGAGTTCATATGTTAAAACTGAAATTACTTTTAATTTGATTCAGCTTTTTATGTAAAATTTTTAATTAACTGAACAAATCAAAATTATATTTTTTATTTTAAAACTGTATAAAATTATAATAATATAATATAAAATATTTTAAAATAAATTATAATTTTAAAAGTTTAGTTTTAGTTTGGTTGGTTCGGTTGATTTACTTTGGTTCAATTTTCTTAAAATTTTAGTTTGATTCAATTTATATATATAAGTTCAATTAATTTGATGTTGAATAATTTCGATTTGATTTTGACCAAACTGATTGAATGCTCACCCTACTTTTTGGTCAACATTAGGTTACAAAATTACGGTTAAAGATCGCAGCATCAATCTATTCACATTCAAAGCACAAAAGTCCAATTGCAAATAAATAAATAATAAAACATTATTCATTTTCCTTTCGATTAACTCATAAATCATAATCATACTTGCAATTAATTAGATGTATATTAACCGTGTCAGTTACTATACCATGTCAAAAAAAAAAAAAAACAAATACTTTATGGCATCATTACCAACTCATCATATAATTACAGAACTTAATAAATAGTGATTAGAAAGAACTTGGTAAAATAGTGACCGAGAATATGATTCTTTTTATATTATGTAACATTTTTTTCTTGAAAGATTGTTATAGAGATTAAATACTATTTTTAACAATGTAATAAAGTGTAGAATTCCTTTTTTTTTTTTTTTTTTTTTTTGTCATTTAAAGCCCGAGACCCTCTGGGAGAGCGAGTACTATTGTAAATTTGTAAAATTAATTTTTATTTAAATTAAAAGAAAATTATTTATATTATGGATGCCGTTAGACATCGCGGGTTGCGATGTCTGACGGTTCTGCCCCCCATGCTATAGGGGCAGATACATTTATTTTTTTTAATTTTTTTTTTCGGTAAATTGGCACAAGTTCGCAACCCGCGCCAAGAAACATTTTCCTTATATTATACAATAATAGTTTGACTTCCTTGTTAATCAAATAAAAATCATAGAAACTAACAAGCAATGGATTAAAGGTCCATCGATTTACTCTGCTACAGGTGGTGCACATCTCCTCTTTTGCTAATCTTGCCTGAGCTTTCAAATTCTCCCCATTTACGATGAAGCCATTCTCCTTGATTCCCTCTGTTGGTTTCTTCTTGTATTCCTCATCTTCCGCATTTGTTGGGTTCGCTTTCATTTTTGCTTCTTGCTTTGCCTTCAACTTAGCTTCCTCCTCTGAATTCTTTCTTGCATCCTCCTTCTCCTTGAGAGCATTAATCAAATTCTTCAGACAAGTCTCCACATCGTCTTTATCCGACTTTGGCATCAGATTCTCAGCAACATCAGCTAGTGTCATGTTGGTCTCCTCTAAAAAACTGCCAATTTCAGTATACAGTTTGTGGGATTCGATGTCCAGATAGTTCTTGGCTAGAACCTTGAATGCTTCAAAGCAACAATAAGACATTTCTATATGTTTATCCATCCTTCCCCTTCTGATTAAAGCAGGATCAAGCTTCTCCACATAATTTGTAGTGAACACAATAATCTTTTCTCCTCCACAAGCTGACCATATCCCATCAATAAAATTCAAGAGCCCCGACAGAGTCACTTGAATTGCTTTATTGCTTGCTTCTTCATCTTTCTTGTTTGAAATCAGGTCTTCCTCTTTCTTATCCTTATATTTCTTTTTATTCTACTTGCGTTGGCCAGTAAGATCTAGTGAACAATCAATATCCTCGATCACAATAATAGACCGGCTCTTCGTCTCAATCAAGAGCTTCCTTAACTCACTGTTGTCATTAACTGTGGTCAACTCAATATCATAGACATCATAATTCAGAAAATTAGCCATGGCAGTAACCATTGTTGATTTCCCAGTTCCCGGAGGACCATAAAGAAGATACACGCGCTTCCAAGCCTTCCCAATCTTTGAATAGTAATCTTTCCCCTTACTGAACTTGATAAGGTCTTTCTTGATGTCTTCATTCTTCTTATATTTTATAGCCAAAGTATCAAACATTGCAGGATGCTCAAACACTACATTGCTCCACTGATTGGCTTTGTGTCCACTCCAGTTAGTGTAAAGCTTCCTCTGCCGATTATTGATTACAATTGCTTTGGCTTCTTTCATAACATGATCTATGTAAGAGTTGGTTATTATATCTCATGTCGCCTATGAACTGTGAGCCTGAAATACCTCCTATCTTCCACGGCAGGATAGAAAGAAAATGACTGTGTTTTGGGGGTGTGTTTCCCCGAAGCCCACCAGACCTTTATCCCATTAAACTCATCAGCAACTTCCTCTTGATCAGCCATGCTGAGAACAACAGATCGGTTATCATTAATGACTTCAGCCTTAAGCTTATTGGCGCGGATGGAGGAGTTGATGCTGAGATAGTTTTGAATGGCGGAGTAAGCCTCACTGCGCTTGAGGTGTTCCCCGGTGTGTTCATGGAAGGTGATTTGGAGGTAAGGATATAAAAGACGTACCAATTTCTGGCTATATTTGTCAAGATGCCTAAAAAGTTGATGAGGAAAGTATTATTGAAATATAACATAAACAAACATTAGACCAGCAATTGCTGAGCCTATGTTAGTCCACATTTCTGCCATGGTCATTGTAGAAAAATGGAACCAGAGAAGAAAAATCAACTTCGAAGCTTGAAGACTAACAGAAATGTTTGTCTCTGTGTGTGTAGTTTAGTTTCTTTAGCAACTATTTGATTATTTTTTTATAGCTTCCAAGAACATATGTAGTTTAGAAAAATCAACTACTTAATAATTTGGGAAAGGGCAAAGGTGCATTTTAGCCCCTAATGTTTATGCTCATGAGCATATATGCCCCTTACATTTTATTTGGAGCATTTTAGTACAAAAATAAGTTTCAGCTGTGATTTTAGCCCCTATATTAACGGCTTGAATTGACAGTGTTAAAAAGGATAGGGCGATAGGGCAAAGGTGCATTTTCGCCCCTCAAGATTATACCGAGGAGCACATATGCCCCTAACATTTTTGTTAGACCATTTAAGCACAAAATTAAGTTTGTTCTGTATTTTTAGCCCCTCATTTAACATATGTTAAAATTTCCTTTTTTTCTTGTATTAGATTATAATTTTTTAATATAAAAATATCAATTAGAGCCCTAATTTTTTTTTTCTTTTTCCCTTCGCCTCTTCTTCTTCTTCTCCTCTCTCTCTCACCCTCTTTCGTTTCTTATTTTTATGCTATGTTTCTTGATATTTTATATATATGTATGTATATATACTTTTAATTAAAGACTTGAGTTTTGCTTGTTTTGCTTGCCTTGTGTCTAAATCGATCCATATCCAGCAGTAGAATTGAAGAAGAAAACACACATATATATACATATATACACAGTCAAAGAAGTTTTAATTTTGGGGTGGTGGCTAAAAGTATATTACAAAAGATGATGATGATCATCATCATCAAGCTTATCGACGCTGAAATTAAGTCAGAAAGTGCGACAAGCACTACTAAGTCAGAAGTTGAAATTAAGTCAAGCTCATCAACGTTGTATACAGCTCTAATCTAAGTTTACACCTCTGCCACAATAATTCTAGATGCACCTGCAAGTAACTATAGTGCTAGATGGTCATTTCCTATTGATCTTGGCTTTTATTACCTTGTTAAACTCCATTTCTATGAGATTTCAAGCAAAATTCATCAAGATGGACAAAGAGTTTTTCTTGTTCATATCAATAATCAAACTGCTGAAGACCATGCCGATATTTTTTTATTAGAGCCATGGTGCTGGAATTCCCACTTACAGAGATTACATTGTGAATCTTTTCAGACATGGTGAAGGCGTAAAGTATCTGCAAATTTCTGTAAGAAGTGACAAATGATCATCAGCACATCCCATTTTAAATGGTTTGGAAATTTTTAAGTTGTCTGACAATTCACACAATCTTACAGGACCACGTCGTTTTTGAGTTATAAGTCATTCACATCTGAATTTTTCAGATATCGAAGATCACATCATAAAGATAGCTAACAGGGTAGCCTATGGTGCTACACAATCTTGCATATCCCGTTAACTATCTTCTCATTCTCGAGATGTCTGGAGGAGAACATCAACAAATTCTCTACAGCATTCTATTGAGGTTCAGGTTTTGGCAGCCCATTGTCAAGCATGAAGAGACTCTTTCATCCTACTACATGGAAGTTGAACAAATTTATTTGGAGTTTATGATGGGGACGTGTGTCTAAGGAGAAAGAGGGTAAGAATGATTGACAAAAAACTTTTAGGTTCTAATTGATATTTTTATATGTAATAGGTAATGAATATAGATAACGGTGTTAACTCCAACGTTAAATGAGGGTCAAAAAACACAGAAAAAACTTAAGTTTGTGCTTAAATGGTCAAAAAAAATGTTAGGGGCATATGTGCTCCTCAGTATAAACATTAGGGATGAAAATGCACCTTTACCCTTTTAACACTGTCAATTCAAGCCGTTAGCAGAGGAGCCAAAATCACAGCTGAAACTTGTTTTTGTGCTAAAATGCTCCAAAAAAAATGTAAGGGGCATATATGCTCTGAGCATAAACATTAGGGGCAAAATGCACCTTTGCCCTTTATGTTGATGCTACCTAGTAAATCACCATTGGAACATAAAAGAATGTGGTCCGGGCTTAAACGACACATCGTTTTGGCATTATTCCCAACGCCCCTTATTTATCTATTTAATTTATGCAAAAACTCATTTATGTTCTGTTGGTGCAAAGCATGATAATTGCAAGAGATTGCTAGCCAAGAGATAAGGACTAGAGGAAAGCAAAGAAAATATGGCAAGTGAAGGCAACGGTAGAGGCGGTTCGAGGCAGGGTCTGAGGTGGGACTTCCGATCGCAGACTGGGTCATCGCGTGATGGGAGCTGGACTTACAATTGGGCTACAGGTTCAGGTCCTGGTGGAACCACTTTTAGCTTCGGGTCTGCTGCTGGTTGGAGTGGTACTAATGGTGGATTTGGTTTTGGATGGGGCGGTTCTAACTCACTTGGCACCGGAAGCTTTGGATTCTATGGAAATGGCACCGGATTCGGATTTAGTGGCAGCACTGATGGTGGTGGTTTCAATTTTCACCATAATTTTGGTCAACGCCAAGGCTCGTCTGGCCAACCCAGAACCGACGCGGCTGGTAACAATAGGCTACCATAATTTGGAGAGTTTATTATTGTTTTTGTTATGTATGGAATGCATGAAGTGCTAAAATCTATGTAATGTAAATTTTTTTTTTTTTTTTTTTTGAGGAAAAATCTATGTAATGTAATAAGAAGTTTGTATAGTGCAATCAATATGGATTCTAAGCATTACCCACAAGAATTTTAGAGATCACCCATTGAAATTAGAAATTAGAAATTAAATTTTATTTTTGAGAGTTGCATTATTAATCCACACATCCATCTAATATCACAATTTCAAGATAAATTATCATTAAAAAAAAGAGAGATAAAGACCATATTTGAAACAGAGATATAATCAAAGGCATCAATGTCTTGCGTCAATAATAATGTCAATAGCAACAATAAAAAAAAATATATGTATTTTTTTTTTAATGTAAAAAAATTTGTGTGTAATTTATGAGACATATTTGATGGAATGTCTGCATCAACAAACGGACCAAGCCTCCGTCTGAATTCCAAATTAAAAGAAAAGGACATAAATTACAGAATTTTGATGAATTTTGAGTTTATTTGAACCAAAATAATATATATATCAAATACAAATGCACTCTCATTTTAAAAGTGTAAGTGAATCGAATTGAATTTTAACTAATTTAAACTCAGTTTATTTATAATTGAACCGAGTTTGAGTTGAACTCACTATGTCAAACTGTTTGTAAATTTAAATAAGGTTAAATTTTAAAATATATAAACTATAAATTAAAATTATTCACATAAAATAAATTATTTATTAAATGAGATAATAATATATTTAATAAAATTATAATTTTATTATAATAATATATATATATATTTAAATTTTTTTACATTTGTTATAAATGATAATTTATATATTTTATATTAAATATTAAATAATTAATACACTACAATTATGAATTAGGCAATTAGCTTATGAGAATTTATTCACAAATTTTATAAATTAACTTTCGTATAATTTAAGTTTGACTGGTTTATGCGTATGAGCTCAAACCAATTTTTATCTACTCGGCTCTAGCGATGGCTCGTATACAGCGCAGCTGGGGCAAAAATGCACCAGCCCAGCCCTCATTGATTGGGCCTCAATCAGACAACGGAACAGTCTTGCCCTAACGGCTTCACTCTTAGCTTTACATTAAACTGGTTTCAAGCACCAACTCCTCTCTCGCTCTCGCTACTAGCACAGGATCATCGATGTTCGGTTCACGCGGATCAGTTAGGCTACTGACTGATATTGGTCAATGTCTCCTTAAAAATTTGTCCGTAAGTTTTACAGATAATTTTCTATGAATTGCTCTAGCTTTATGTCTATTACTCTGGTGATTTAGGGTTTAAGGACGTGAAATGTAAGGTTTGTCAAAGTTAATTTTATTTTATCTGATTAATTTAAATTGGATCTTCTGTTCTGTTCTCTTGGTTTGCATATCTTTGATGTCTTGTTTGGTTGCCCAGAAAAAGAAATTAACAATTAAAAATGCCACTTAGTTGCTTTAGTATTCTCGTTGTTTCCCTATTAGTAACTCTTGTTGCACATTCTTATATATCTAGTAAAGTCTTCTTCTTGGATGTCCTAACCGTTAGATCTTTTTTAGGAATTTTTGTGTTTTTGTCTTGAAACCTGAATGGTGATAATCTGATAGTTCCTATGAGTTGAATTGAATCATGGTCCGCGGAAAATTGAGAATTGAAATCACATAGGTGAGCGGTTTTACTAATCAGTCTGTTGAAACTTGCTCGGGCCTATTAAATTATTAGTTCCTATCAATGAATTATACTTGTTCGGTTTCTGGTCTTACAAATATTTTAATCTTAGTTATGGAAACTGCTACTTTGTTCTACATTTTTCTTTTTCTGTTGGGATGTTGGTCTCATAGTTCCATTATGCAGCTCCGTTGCCAAAGAGTGCAATGCCTCCGTGTTGGCAATGTGGATATTCCGGATGATAAGCGATTAAGGTATGCTCTTCAGCACATTCGTGGAATTGGCCGGCAAAGATCTCACCAAATCCTTGTTGATCTAAGCTTAGAGAACAAACTGACAAAAGACTTGACTGGATTGGAACTTTACACTCTTAGAAATGAAGTCTCCAAGTACTTGATTGGAGAAGATTTAGTAATATTTCTATCTCTTTCTATGTATTATACTTATCACATTTTTCCCATGCGTTCCTTGCTCATTCATTAAAAGTTGGGTGGTGTAGACGCGCGCTGTTAGAAGCGATATACAGAAATTGGCGGACATTCAAAGCTACAGAGGATACAACCATGTTTGTATGTTGCCATGCCGAGGACAGCGCACTAAGACCAATGCCCGGACAAGGAAGAGTAAGAATATATTCCATAGTGAAAGCACAAAAACTTTTTATTTGCCTAATTCACCACTGATTGGCATGATCAATTCCCCACTGTATTATGGGTTTTGTGTATGAAATCTGATCAGAATGCAAGGCTTATTTATCCCTTTGAGTTAGCCAAATTCAGTTGCGGTTATTATTTACATGCAACTCTTATTGGTTATCTTATGTTTATGTTTCTTTTTGCTTTAATACTCAGGGATGAGAAACCTTGATAAAATCACTATGGGATAAGCATCAGTCTATGGCTGAAAGAATGCAGAAAAATTAAGAAAGACGCTAGCCACAAGAAGAGGAGTTGGCAATAAATTGAGAGTAAATGATAGCTTTGTTTGTGACTGATCTATTTATACCCTCTCTGCAAATTTTTGGCATTGTAATCATGGTTAATTTTGAATGGCAATGCAGTAAGAATGCAATTGTACTGTCAACTTGGGGATTTAGAACGCTCTATGTTTTTTTGCTGCTTTGGATTTGCATGTCAATTCATGGCGAAATGATGAAAAAAAACCCTCGTGGACTAATGCTTTCTTGCTGCCCAAAAGCATGGTTTTGTGGATTTAGTTAGAAGGTTTGTTCTTTACAGGTGCAACAATTTGCTGGCCATTTTTATATCATGTGGTAAGGCTAAATTATTGGACGAGTCACTTGGAAAAGAGACATTTACTTGAATACAAAACGACTCGGATGAAACCTTTCATATTTCTGCATTAGAAAACTGACAGGCAAAGAGTATTTCAAGTAATTCCCTCCTTGATTATTAGAAAATTAAAACTATTTATTATGTCTTAATTGAAAGAACATAACAAGCACCCAGCCTATGAAATTACCATTCCAATATAACTTCTCTATAGTTATATTTTATATTGAAATAATCTCTATTTTGTACATCTAAAAATTTTTTATCTTAAATTGAGTCAGTTCTGAATAAAAATAAACTCATATGCCTAGAATGGATGGTTTACGGGGTCAAAACTGGGTTCAATTCCTCCGTTCTCTTTTATTTCCCTTAAAAGATACTGTATAAGGTCCAAAGTTTAAAAAAAAAAAAAAAAAAAGTTATAATTTTTTTCTCTCAAGAAAAGTTGCCGTTGTTGTTATTATTATTATTATTATTAAAAATATATATGCTTTGTTCCATTAAAAATATATAAAATTTTTAGACTTTGAAAATGCTTACACATATATTAGAAGTTATATAAATACATATATTAATTTTGTAAATTTATATTTATCTCTTTTCTTTATTACCATGTAAGCGGAAACAAAGCCCAATAATATTAAGTTTGGGCTGTAGACCCAAAACGCAGCTTATTCAATCAGTAGACAGTTTCAATCTGAGCGTGCACACGCCCGAAATTCTCCGCTAATAATAGGATAAGCTTAGCAAGCTAACACTGGTACCCTGTGGAGATAGCTCCTCCTCACTTACCCTCTGTTTGTTTCTCGAGAAATTCAAAGAGAAAGTAGAAAATGGCACAAGCACTGGCCATGCCCGTGGCTCCTTCACTTTTGGTGATCTCCAACGCTCCCAGATGTAATCCTCTCGCTACCTTCGTCTCTCTTCCGCTCTCTAACCCTCCTAAGGCAAGTCCTCCATTTTTAAAATTCACAATTTCGACCATTCTATTATGCCAATGTTCTTTTTAATGAACTTGAAGTTAGCTAATTAATTGCAATTATGCTTTTGCTGATTAGAGCAATGCTGTTAATTCGTTTCTAAGTTGTACATTTAAATGTAAATTCTTGTGTTTAGCTGTTGATTTTAGGCATAATCTTGTGTTGTGGGCATTTTCAGCTGTTTCTTTGTGTAATATAATCTCAGTTGAGTTCAATTTTATAGGAGTTTAAGGATTAAAATATTATTAATTGGACTCAGAATGTGTTTGTATTTTTGTTTTTGTGGCTGTATTATATGTTTAGGTTCATGGTTTAAGCATCCGATGTGCCCGTGTTGGAGGTGTAGAGATTCCTAATAGTAAGAGAATTGAATACTCTCTTCAATATATCCATGGCATTGGTCGCTCAAATTCTCGTAAAATCCTCTCTGATCTTAACATGGAAAATAAAATTACTAAGGATTTGTCCGAGGACGAGCTCATTGTTCTCCGTGATAAGGTCTCTAATTACATGATTGAAGGCGATTTGGTGAACCCTTTTAACTTGCATCTATTTTTCCACTTAGTATGGTGCAGTTGCACCTTTATTTCTTTGATTAATTATGATTTTGATGGTTTCAGCGACGATTTAATGCTCTCAATATAAGGAGGTTGAAGGAGATTCAATGCTATAGAGGAGTAAGACATATTCAAGGTTTGCCATGCAGGGGACAGCGTACTAAGAACAATTGCCGAACCTTGAAGGGTAAGAGAGTTACTGTTGCAGGGAAGAAGAAAGCTCCTCGTTAAACACTTGGTTTGTGCCTCCTTTAGTCAATTGTTAAGTCTGTGATTTTGATTGTCATTGCATTTCAGTATGTAATCTTAATACACTAACATAGTTAATGAAATTGTATTTCTGAACTCTGGAATTGCTCCTGGTATACTTTTTTTTTTTTTTTTTTTGCTCATTTTTACTCTCGATAGTCATGCTGAATCGGCCTTTTTTATTTATTTATGGGATGTCTTTTGGGGTAGATATGTAGATATGCTGAATCTGCCTTTGTTGCCTGCTATAGCGGGCAATTTAGTTGTGTACAGTAATATCAGGGTTTCCTACTATTGCTAGTTTAATTCATCAGTGAAGGTGTGATGTATATACACAGGCTCATCTTTGAAATCTGCAATGGATTTCAGGCAGCTTCTTGTAAGTTCACAAGATGTGCATTGATCAATGAATTGAATTGTTTGTGAGGATGCTAGCATGAAAATTACCACAATGTTTTGTACTAAACTCCCATATCTTAATCTTTAGTTTAATATTATGATCATCATTAACATGTCTACAGGGTTTTCTATTACTGTGTAATCACCATGTGAAAATCATGAATGGTTCCCTTTTCAACTAGTGTTGAGATATTTACTCCCGCCCTATTTTTGGAATTTGCTTTACCACTGGTATCAATTAAATTCCTATTCATATTACATTCCCATATTTTCATGCCCTGCTACACAGGGTGTTCATTCGGTCCGTTTTGGAAGGTTTTTCTAACTGAATTGTATTAACCGAACTGAAATTTTTAAAAACCGAACCGGACCAACCTAAAAATTGGACCGAAATTTTCAGATAAAAACTGAACCCAAAAACTGCTACATGCTCCAGTTTAGTTGATGTTAGCTTTATATCAGTTAGCCACATATCCAAGCATGTTCTGATAGAGTTAACTGTTGCTACTAGTGTCAAATGATAGTTTGTTCACTTTGAGCGAGAAGCGTTTACAGGAACAGGTCTGGAATTGATAGATCAAAGTTTCTTTTACGATTCTTTGATTCACCATTTCAGGCATCTTTTATACTCCTAATGTGTTTATAATTCTTCGACCGCCAACAGTCTGCCATTTCTTTTCGGCTGTAAGAGAACGTTCTAAAACTTGGATATATTAGCCCAAAACATTCAATCTGGGAACGAGTTTTCGTTCTCCAAATAAAACTTGCTCATACCATGATGAAATGCCAGTCATGAAGCCTTAAAAGTTAATACAACCAACGATGTCGATGTATGTGATCTTTGTTGTACTTGAAACCAAAATGTGTTTTCTTTGTTGTATTAAGCCTTTTGTCAATCCCTTGTATGTATTCTAATAATAATAATAATAATAATTTCTCCACTTAATTAAACATGATTTACTAATGAAACTATTGTTCAAAATAAATGAATACCCTTGTATGCATCGTTATAATAACAATAATTTCTAAACTAATTATTTTCTGTAAAATTACTCTTCAATCTTAAAACAAGAGGGACAATAGTTTTTCACAAATTCAGACAAAGCGTAAATTAATAAGCAAACGGTTTTAAGAACTTAGGCTTAGTGCTTGATTAGAGTATATTTTGTTATATTTTATGTAGTTATTTGTGTTAATTTTATGTTTAATTGTGTTAATTTGTGTTTAGATAGATTATTTATGCTTATTTTGTGTTTATAGGTCATAAATCAAGGTTGGAAGTGGATTTAT
>CATIWO010614150.1:0-14150 GCA_949673435.1 Macaranga tanarius | reverse complement strand
AAATAGTTTCTATTAATAATTTTAATAATAAATAAACTAAAGGTGATAAATTATTTATTATTATTATTATGTATTTCCAAAATAATTTACATAATTAAATAACATTATAAAAAATATATAAAATTATATTTAAAAATAATTTATATCCTTAATAATCATTTAACATCCCAATATTAACAACTAACCCAATTTCATCAACCGGTTCATGTCAGCTAAACACAATTTTTTTTATTTTTTCCCTCTGACCTGCATGAATTACTTTTCCCTTAAGTCAGTTATTCAGTGTCTCAGTTCAGTTCAATATATATATTTGGATCGGGTTGGGTTTTGCTCACCAGTCACCTCTTATTGGCAACTATACATCCATCCCATCAGCTCAGTTCTTCTGCTTGGCCAGTCCAACGAGAGCAGAGATAAAAGAGTGATGATACGTATAATAATATTTTAGAAAACTAAGCGAATTGGTGGTGGTTTAAAAGAGCCATGCCTCAATCTTTTCCTTTGTTAGAATGCGAAATTCCAAGTTAGGAGGCTTCCTCGTTGGTTGCTGCGCCAATTCAGTCTCCACTAACAACCACATACGCTCTTCTTGTCCTCTGTTGCCCTGGCTTTTCTCCCTCTCAAATTCTACTCTTTTCATTCGCCGCCCTTTCTCCGGCTATGCAGCTGAGCAGTTCTCTGATGACGAATACGAGTGCGATTTTGAGACCCATAAGGTTTCTATTCAATTCGATTTTCAGTTCTTGTTTTTAAATGTTATTTTGCTGGAAAATAATTTGTGGGTTTGCGTTGTTCATCTCAGGCATCTTCTTCTGTGGCCAATATTGACGAGTGGAAATGGAAGCTCAGCTTGTTAGTACGTAGTGAAACTGACCAAGAAATTGTTTCCAGAGATAGAAAGGATAGAAGGGACTATGAACAGATTTCTAATCTTGCCAAAAGGATGGGACTTTACAGGTAATTTTTACGTTTGTTTCTTTCTCTGATTAATTTCTGTTGCATTCATGGTATCCTACATGACATGACTTCTGGCATTATTATTGCTTTCTCTACTAGTGAAATGTATGGAAGAGTGGTTGTTGCTAGCAAAGTTCCTCTTCCTAACTACAGGCCTGATTTGGATGACAAACGTCCTCAAAGGGAGGTAATTACTTATGAAACATTTGACATTTTTTACATTCAAATCTATGTGAAAGAAAGATGATTTTTTCAGACGTGAATGCATTGTTCAGTTTTACTTGTCTGTTTTAATGAAGGTGGTAATTCCCTTAAGCTTACAAAGGAGGGTAGAGGGTTTACTTCACGAACATCTCGATAGAACTCGACTAATTTCTGGAGAAGTTGGTGACTCTGCAGCTGATGCTGCTACATCTGGTGATAAGGTTGAAGATGAAAATTCAGACTCTTTTCTAGATGGCTCTGTCATGGAAAAGGTTCTTCAGAGAAGGAGTTTGAGAATGCGAAATATGCAAAGAGCTTGGCAGGTTCCATTTTTTCTCTCTTAATGAATTTTCTACACATATTTTATTTCCATTATTGAAGAGTCAGGAGCTGTTTGAGCATCCAACCAATTATTGAGAATGGGCACTAATGCTGTTATATTCACAAGCCTGTAATTCTTGACATAAATTACTAATGTTGTATCTTATGTTGATTGCAACTGGGGGAAGCCAAACCCTGGACTTTACAGGGAGTTATATGTTCCTGACTTCTGAGTTTAAGCAGCCAATGGATCATCCCTTGGGGTTTCCATTTATAAATTTTAATATTTTATTACATACATGCAAAAGATTTTTCTGCTGAGGTTAGCTGCTTCTTTTCCTCCTTTTTTTTAAAGTATTATGATGTAGCTAAACTAACTTAAAAAAATATTTCCAGATGCCTTAATCATATAATTTTTGCGTATTCTGATTTTCCTTATAAATTTTTTTGTCATTTGATTTTATGTGCAATAACAAAATTTTTTCCGTCCTTTCTTCTTACAAAAGACATCTTTTCTAATTAGCTTCAAAAGATCTTTCATTGCATGTTGAAGTTTGTGTTAAGCAAAGATTTTGTTTTTAATTATACTCTGGAGTTCAATGATGGCAATGAGACTCAAAAGCTAACTTCTGTATATCTCATTTCTCCATCATGCATCTCATTTCATTTAAAATAATTTTTGTTGCTCCCTGATTTAATCTCAAGGGATTATCGAAATCTTTTACGAAATTCAGTTGTGTAGTCTGCATTTTCTTGGATGTTACTTCCTATGTAAAACAGGATACATTTTTGCGTCTATTTGTAAATATAGAAGGATATAACTCCATTGGTTTGGTTATTCTAAAATTTATGGGGTCATAGCCTCACAGGCCTGATTCTTCTAGTGTGGAAATTGGATTCAGGGATCTTTTGGCTGTTTATGTCTTATGGTGGAACTGAGTTTTATTCCCTTTAATTTGTTTGTTCACAATGTTCAGTTGGTGCTCTTCATTCTCATTCTTACATCCTGTAGGGTGGGCTTCTTTTGATATTCTTTTAAGAAAATAGCAATTGCAATATGTTGAGAGGGACAAGAAATGATGTGTAATCATTCTGACTCTTTTCTAAATGTGTTGCCTCTGTTCTATAGGAATCTCCTGAAGGCAGGAAGATGATGGACTTTCGCAAATCTCTACCTGCATTCAAGGAAAAGGAAAAGCTGCTCCAAGCAATAGCAAGGAACCAGGTTTGAAATGGAACCCATAGGCTCATTTTTAACCTAGATGTTGGTGGTTGTGTGTAGGTTGAAGAAAAATACCTCTTTCTGCTTCAATTTTTGAAAAACCTTCTTATTGCTTTGCTCTTCTTTGCTCTTTTAGTTTAGGATTTATTGTAGCTACATTAGTCAGTTGCAATGACTTGAGGGTTGAACTGGTGATACCATTATCATGCAATATTTCTGAGTGTTACTTGAAAACCTACAAGATTGTGTGGAGAATGTCAAGTGTGCAAATTGACACTGCTGTAAGCAATGAAAACACAAAGCTCATGTCCAAATACTATTTTTCATTGATTCAAACTTAACTTTGATGTAAAACATTTGTTTTCTTTCAAAAGTTAGAACTGAATGTATTAGGGAAATTGTACATGTCATTTCCATTGAAGACAGCTTAAAAGAAGAGTTATAGACCTTTGGATACCCCAGTAAGAAAGGTGGATCACATTGTGGTAGATGAAGGGAAGAAAGAAAGGGTAGACCTAAACCAACATGGAGAAAGTTCGTTCAGAATGATCTAGCAGCATTACATCTTTCCGAGAATGTTGACCACAATTGTTCATAGTGGATAATAAGAATAAAAATAGCTGAATCCAATTAACTTGGCATTAAGTTTTAATTAAGTTGTTTAGTATCTACTATGACATAATGACTAAATTTGGCTAATTTTGATATGAATATTTTATTTAGGAAAACTGCACATGATGCCAGTATCCAAATATGTTGGGTGTAAGCCTTTGCAACAATGTTTTGGTAGTATTGTGGTTTCTTTTAAGAATGTGATCAATGCTTCAATTTCCCAAATATGACTTTTGCATCATTTTTCTTTGTAGTCAAGGACACCTGTCTGATCTGTAAAAACTTGGACTGGATCAGCCAGTTCATGGTCGAACCATTTGCTTGTCTGGTTTTTGTTGTGTGTTGATATTCTCTGCATACAAGTGCTTCCTGATTTTGTTGGCTGATCTAGTCTGGATCAGTCTAGGGAGTTCTGCTGACATATAAATAGTTGGATTGTGACACAATTGCTTTCTAGTAAACAACTTTTGTCTGATTTACAATGTATAGGTGGGTTGTTTTAGATTTTCTAAATATTCGATAATGTTAGATTGAAAGTTAGTAGGCTGTGATTAAAAAAAAAAAAAAAACTGCCACTGTGTTGGGGGCTGATCTGGAATCTACAATGATTTGTTTCCAGTTAGTAACTTCCTGGTTCATTTTTGGTTCTTCATGGTTTCCAAGAATGGATACATTTTTGTTTATTAGGGCTAATTCAAAGTCGGCCAAGTGTTGCAAGCAATCAAACAAAAACAGTGTAAATATGACCGTGAAGTAGGATAGGCTGAACTAATGAAGGACTACAATTGTAAATTAGAATTATTGGGAAATCTATAAATTATTCCTTATGGTAGTATGGGGTAAAGATATAAGAGACATGCCTAATTTCCAGATGGGATGCTGCAGGACTGAAAATTATTTTAGTGAACTTGAAAAAGAATACAAAGAAAATAAAATAAAAGAGTAAATGTAAACTAGGAGTCTAGGGAAAAGGGATACAGAACAAGAGAAACAAAACAGAAATTTTTTAAATGCAAAACTTGACACACAATAACCATTGTCAAAAGCTTAACAAAATACTTTGAGGGTACTACTGGGAACAGATCTAGTGGAGATGGGTTGGGGCCTGTAGCTCATAGGATAAGAGCACGTGATTACAAACCAGTGTTGGGGGTTTCTCCTTGTCCACAACCGGCCAAAAAGGGAAAGACCTTTTTTTCTAGAAGTAGAAAAATGATAGGGATAGCAGACCCAAAACTATGGAACTTGTGTTTTTAGATACTTTTTTACTGTCACAATTAGTTGACAGTTCTTCATAAAAAAAAAAAAAGTAGACAGTTCCTTTGATATGTTCTTGCTTTCTTAACAAGTTAATGTCTTCATAGGTTATAGTAGTATCTGGGGAGACTGGATGCGGTAAAACAACTCAACTTCCTCAGTATATATTGGAGTCACAAATAGAATCTGGTCGTGGAGCATTCTGCAGTATTATTTGCACACAGCCTCGAAGAATATCTGCTATGGCAGTTGCAGATAGAGTTTCTGCAGAGAGAGGAGAGCCTCTTGGTGAAACTGTGAGTTGTTCGTTCGAAAACAAAAATACAAGCGTGCAAAAACTCTATATAATTCATGTGCAAACATTTTTCAGTTCGAGAACTTCTTTATTCTTACTGCTTCATAACAACGGATGGTTTTTTGTTAGGTTGGTTATAAAGTTCGACTAGAGGGTATGAAAGGAAAAAACACCCATCTGCTTTTCTGTACCAGTGGAATATTACTTAGACGGCTGCTAAGCGACAGAAACTTGAATGGTATAACCCATGTTTTCGTTGATGAAATTCATGAGCGAGGAATGAATGAAGGTATATTCCTTGCACTTTTAAGTCACCATCTTTTTTTTTTTGCTTTAAAGCTGCATATTATGGTCCTATATTTCTTTTGGTTTAATTGACTTCTGTGTGACAGACTTCTTATTGATTGTACTCAAGGATCTTCTTCCACGCCGTCAGGACTTGAGATTGATTTTAATGAGTGCCACTTTAAATGCAGAACTCTTTTCCAACTATTTTGGTGGAGCACCAAAAATTCATATTCCGGTAAGCTAAATGTTGATATGTTATCTGGTCTCCACTATCCACAAATACAAAGTAGTGAGCATGTACTAGCCGTTCAATAGTTAGTTTTGTTTGCATCAGTTCCATTGATTTTTGTTTTAGATATTTATGTTGTCCATTTAATCTTCAATTGACTGTCTTTTGTTGGTCTTGGCTTGATGATGTATATCTGATGGTCAGGTAAGCACGCAGGTCATGTTGAAAAACTGCATATGAGAAATGGCTTGCCCATGTGTTCAGAAGTTTTTGAAACCCCTTATGGATTATGTATTGTGTGTAAATGGGAGAAAATTTAGATTTTTGTTTTTTCTCAATGTCTCATTTTCTCTGCAAACTGCTTGGAGGTTCAATCTAGATTAAATCTTGTTAGGAAAACATAAATAATTCAGTGCTCTCTGAACCTTTTTTTTTTTCATTTTTTTGCTAGATGATTATATGCTTTATTCTCTCGTTGTTGCCAATAACATTACAGATCTCCAATTATGTAGAGTAGTTACTCAAGATTACAGATGAGGTTACATGCTCTAGACATTGCATTGCACCACAAATGTAATACTTATGCACAATCCTATGTTATTCAGGGCTTTACATATCCAGTGAGAGCACAATTTTTGGAAGATGTTCTGGAAATGACTGGATATAAATTAACTTCTTTTAATCAAATTGATGATTATGGACAAGAGAAGATGTGGAAAACACAGAGGCAGCTTGCTCCTCGGAAAAGGAAAAACCAGATAGCAACACTTGTTGAGGTATGACATGTGGTGACCAGTGAAATTTTGACTTCTGGAATTTCCGTATTTTGGTAAGGTCATGAATGAGTCTTGCGAGATTTCTGTTAAATGTTTTGATTTTGTCTTCCTTCCCCTTTTGTGCAATATACTTTAACGTGTGGGTTGGTCAAAGCCAGAAACCTATTATTGAGCATTGCACTGTATATAGTTCTTGCTTGTAGCATCTGAAAATCTTTATTTCACAAGAAACTTTTCCCTCAAAATTGTGGTTTTGCTAATTCCCATGCAAAATTTGTGTTTGATAATCTTTTATTGATTATTTCCTTGCATTTGTGAGAGCAGTACCTTTCCATAGAACATGCATATCGTAGTTCTGAAGGTTTGCATTAAAATATGCTGATTTTTTTTTTTCTTTTTTTACAGGATGCTCTTAATAAATCAAGTTTTGAGAATTATAGCTCCAGAGCACGTGATTCTCTAGCATGCTGGATGCCTGACTGCATAGGATTTAACCTCATTGAGGCAGTACTCTGCCATATATGTAGGAAGGAACGACCCGGTAGTGTCTTACTATTCATGACCGGCTGGGAAGATATTAGCTGTTTGAGGGATCAACTTAAAGCTCATCCTCTTTTGGGGGATCCTAACAGGGTTCTTCTTTTGACATGCCACGGTTCTATGGCAACCTCTGAACAGGTATGGTTAATCTGTTTCACTTTAGCATTTTTCTTTTGAATCATCTGTAGGATGATGCTGAACTGTTTTTAGCTACCTAACTGATTCAAAAGGATCCAGCAGACCGGTTGGAGAGTATGTAATTTTTTATGCTAATACTGATGGTATTCTAGTAACAGAACAGGAATAAGATCTTTGGCATCTGGAGTAAAAGTCTCATTTTCTAGTTGCCATACCACATTAATGTACTAATTAATTGCTTAGTGTGATTTTGATGAAACAATTGCAAGCCAGAGATTCACATTGTAGAAAGATTAAAAAGAAAAAATAGTTTTACGATGATGCTATTGGTTTCAAATTTCTTGTAGTTTTAATTTTAGGGGCTCTTTATTAAGTCAGTTTTTTGCACTTGGCCTAAAAGGGGATGATTGAGAGAATGACATGAATCTGCCTGAAAGATAGGGTCAGAACTCAGAACCCACTTTAATCCACACTAAACTTGAATGACCTGAAAATTTTTTAGTCAGCTTGAACAACCTAGATAACAAAGGTGTAGGATAAGGTTTGGAGTCAAAGTAACTCTAATGCATAGCTAGTGTCAGTTGAAAGTTTCAAAGCAATCTCGAGGAAGAAATCAATAGGAAGCTTGAACTTTTAAAATGGCTGCTTAGACAGTTGATGTAGAGAATAGTTAATTTTTGTTGAACTTAATATTAATGTAGGGAAAAATAAAATGAAAAAATTGCCATAAACTTGACTTTATTTATTTTTAATTGAAATCTGTAACTGGTGGTTACATATGACACTTTCTTCTATTGTTATAATTTTTCTATAGGTTGCAGCATCCATCATTGAATTCTTGCACCTAAAGCTATTTTTCTTCACTTGCTTTGACTGAGTTTTTGCTTTTTGTAAAAAATTCTACATAGTGAAGTCATTTTCAAGTGATCATTCAAGTTAAATTCTAGGAGAAGAAAATGAACAGTCCCCTGATTGCACACTTTGTTTTTTTCCTTCTTCTTGGTGTAGAAACAAATTTTAGTGAGAAAGAATGGAGGAAAGGACATCGTGGAGGGACAAGGAACTCTCCAACTCCAAAAAAAAAAAAAAAAAAAAAAAGAAAGAAGAAGAAGAAGAGAGAGAGAGAGAGGCATGAATGTAGAACATGCTGAAAATAGATGCCATTAAAGTTGGAAAACACTCGTGGAAATCATACTAGAAGCTTTGGAATCATACACCCACATATAAGCCAAAACATCACCTTGTCCTGCAACAAATCAAATGGAAAAAATTGAGCTTTCGAAACCAAATGAATGTGAATTTGCTTCTATATTCATCTAATAATTTTGTAATTTGGACATGTTAAACGCGGATGCCGTTATTTTTCTGTTTCACCCATTTACAATATGTAGTGTTCGACAGGTCTTTTCTTGTAACGGGTTCACTGAAGTTAATTGCATATTGTTTATGAAAAGTATTGCTGATTTTAAGTGTAGCATGTTATTCGAAATTTTGGGGTTATGGTTTCTTGCTATTATTCACTGTTTCTGCCATTGCTTTCTGCAGAAACTGATATTTGAGAGACCTCCTCCTAATATACGTAAAATAGTTCTTGCCACTAATATGGCAGAGGCAAGTATCACAATTAATGACATAGTTTTTGTGGTTGATTGTGGGAAAGCTAAAGAGACCACTTATGATGCTTTGAACAATACACCTTGTTTGTTGCCATCATGGATATCACAAGCTTCTGCACGACAAGTAAGTTTCCTTGTGACACATGTTAACTAAACTTGAACTTAACGTGAGCAATTCTCAATTGAATTCTTTAGACAATCAGAACTTTTTTATTGTATTGTTTTCTTTTCTTTTTAATAATTTATTACTCTTTTGAATGAGTGTCTGGGATTTATTTTGCCTAGCCCAACTAGTTCAGATCAAGGCAAGTATTATAGCTATTTTTGACTCTGTATACCTATAGTTTTGGCATTTTAACAATGCAGAACCCTTTCTGGATTTATTCGTTCCTATTCATACATGTTTGCATATGAACAACATGCCTGGTTAGGTGTTTCTGGTACTGTTTGATTGACAGCAATGCAATGTGTATGCTGAGGGTTTCCATGAACTGGGATAAATTTTTACTGGTTAGGCATTTGTTTGTAGGTTGGTCAGTCTTAAAGTTATAATTCAGATGGCATAGCAGATGCAGCTTATCCTATACGAAATAAATAGAATTTAAATGTTATCTTTAATGGCATTTTTGTATTTTATCTCCATGCTTTTCCTTATGGTCTATTTTTCCATTTGATTGACTTCTTCTTTGGTTATACTTGGTTTGCAGAGAAGAGGCCGAGCTGGTCGTGTGCAGCCAGGTGAATGTTATCACCTCTACCCCAAATGTGTTTACGAAGCTTTTGCTGAATATCAACTTCCTGAACTTCTGAGAACTCCCTTAAACTCTCTTTGCTTGCAAATAAAAAGTTTACAGGTTGAAAGTATAGCAGAGTTTTTGTCAGCTGCACTCCAGCCACCAGAACCCTTGGCTGTAAGTCAATGGATGTGTAAAGTTTGAAATTTGATCTAAGGGATTAAAATGGAAGATCTTGTCATATTAGCTAACTCATGAGTTCACTTGCATGAATAAACTAATCTACATCATAACTGATCATAATGCTATTCTACTGGCCTTCTTTTTCAATTATGTAATTTTGTTAGTTTTATTATGATGTGCTACCTCATATCTCAGTCAATGACACATTTAAAATTTTGATGGGTTACAGGTTAGAAATGCAATTGATTTTCTGAAGATGATTGGTGCATTAGATGAGAAGGAAAATCTGACTAATCTTGGTCAGTTTGCTATTTTTCTTTAATCTGAAATTATTCTCATAAGTTTTGCTTGCTATTTTTTTTGTGCAGTTACTAAATTTTTTCTCTCCTATGTTTAATCAGGGAAATTCTTGTCTATGCTTCCAGTAGATCCCAAGCTAGGGAAAATGCTAATCATGGGTGCCATCTTTCGTTGCTTTGATCCTATACTAACAATAGTATCTGGTCTGAGTGTCAGGGATCCTTTCCTTCTTCCCCAAGATAAAAAGGATGTAAGTATAGCTTATAATTCTTTATCTGGCTCCACAAAGTGTAGAGAAAGATTCATGCATCCGTTCATCTATGTTTCGATACTTCTAAATTTTTTAGTCTCTGTTGTAATTTCGCTCCTGTAGCTATCAGAAGATATGACAATTCATATCAAAATGAAAATGAACTAAACGACTGATACCTTCAATCTGCTAAGTTGAAGTTGCCTGCTTTGTACTGCTTTATTTATTTATTTTTATGATACTTGCATGCATTAACATGAAGACTTATTTTTCCCTTTAAGTAAAATAGTTTTGAAAATAGAAGAAGTTCTTGCCAAAACCAGGACTAAACAGAAATTGGCCTCAACAACTTGAATGAACTAGAATTAAATTTCAAAATCTAACACATTGGGTAATTATAATGGCTTGAAAAGCGGCACCAAAATGACCTGAACCCACCTGACCAGATCTGATTGCCATTGCTAATCCAAGGCAATAACACTTACTGCAGTTTTGCGTTTGCATTAGCTTTTGAATTAGTCAGGTGGATATTATGCCATAAAAGTTAGAATACAAGTAATAATTAATTCATCGACTGTGGATCGTGCTTTACATTGATGTGTGTGTGCTATTGTTAGGCTAGATAGTTTAATTTCCACTTCTGGGTCTCATTAACTAATGGTTTTTGTCCCTTATTTAGTTGGCTGGGACAGCAAAGTCTAGGTTTTCTGCAAAAGACTACAGCGATCACATGGCTCTTGTTCGTGCATATGAAGGATGGAAAGATGCACAAAGAGAAGGATCAGCATATGAATATTGCTGGAGAAATTTCCTCTCTGCCCAAACACTACAGGCTATCCATTCCCTAAGGAAGCAGTTTAGCTTCATTTTGAAAGATGCTGGGTTGGTAGATGCAGATGCAGGAACCAACAACAAATTAAGTCACAACCAGTCATTGGTTCGTGCAATCATATGCTCTGGCCTCTATCCTGGCATAGCATCAGTAGTGGTAAGCTATAGCTGCTTGAACAGTTACTTCTTTTTCCTATCCTGAAATGTGTTCGCTGAAATTTATTTATTTCTCTTCATGTGCAGCACAGAGAAACATCCATGTCTTTCAAAAGTATGGATGATGGCCAAGTTCTACTATATGCTGTGAGTATAATAAAACTAAGGAACCCAATCTAGACCTTTGCTTGCTTGGGCTTTTGTTTGGACAATGCATATGCATGTGAATTTGGAAAGCTTGAATTTTGGTGATGATATGATAAGTGCTCACTTTTATTGGTATCTGCTACAAACTTTGATATGATGCTCAAATTTAATGTGGTTGAGATGAAAATCTTATGTTTCTCCTTGTGTGGCAATAAATCATAATTTTACGCTTTGATTCTGATGAAAGAGGATATTGGTCAAATAATCAGTATATTTCAGCTTCTTAATTTTCCATTACCAACTAAAATGAGACATTTAATGTTATAGTCCCTGATACATTGTACCCTTGAACATCTGAGCATGAAAAAATGTCTGTCCTTTGGTGTTCTGTCCTTTCTCCTCTCATGGTTTAAAGATTAACCTTTCCTTTTTAATCTGACCAAAACACTGGAAAAGAACATAGTAACGGAATTGGAAAGGTCCATTAAAAGAAAGAAGAATCGGAAAGGCATGAGAAAATAATAGCCTCTAATTTTGCTAAGTAAATTATTGATACAGTTAAAGAATTATATTTTCTTCTTATCATTACAGTCACAACGAAGAGAACTGGTCAGAATTTAGTGCATGGGATGGAACCAAGAAATTAAAGCTTTTTACTAGTGTTACACTTTTGCTTGAAGTTGGGTTCCTTTGGTGGAGAAAAATGTTAGTGGACCAAGCTTTTAACAAGTGCTCTTAACTAGAAAAGTTTTCAAAATAACTTTGTCCTTATTTCTTTTAATTTGGAGAATTTTCTATTTCTTTTAATTTTGTGATGTTAGGATGCGAGTTTATACTTGGGCAGACTCCATTTGGGTGCAGATTAGAGCCTTGGGAGTGGATAATTGAGAGCTTTTGGAGATTTTTTGTACTTCCTTTTGTTCTCCTCACCATTTAATTGTTTTCTCTAAATCTATTTTGTTGCTTTTTTAGCTTTTAGTTTTCTTCCTGTTTTTTATCTGCTTGCTTTATGTCAAGTTGTTTGTATTGCGTAATTTGTTTTTAGAGGAAGGTAAGTACGGGAATTTCAACACTAAGTTTCATGTGTGGAAATTGATTCAACATAAGAGTGTTTTACTTGAAGGCTGGAAGCTAAGGGCTGCCTAGAGTTTGTTCTAGCGTTTGACAATTGGGGTAATTATGTCTTACTTGCAAAGCAAGGGTCTGAGAGAGCATGTTCTGAACAGTCAGTTGATCACATTGTCTATGTTCTTTTCTGTTCCACACATATTTTCCATCCTTTTGTCTGGTTAAGTTGTATAACTTTAGCTTTTTGTAAATACAAGAGTCCCGGGGAACCATATTTTGAAGTTTCTATTTCAACTTGCAATGTCTTCTGCTTAAGGCATATGCAAGAGACAATGAAGCATACTGACGTATGCTAATGCCTACATATGTAGAAATGGGGTGGACAATTTCATGCACTGTCTCTAGATTTTTCTTTTTTATCCTTCTTTGCATTTTATTAGATCATTTGGAAGTGTTAAGAAATCCACGGGTCCGGAGAGTGTTGGCCCACTAACACACATGTGGACTTATAAATGGGGTTGAGCCCATGTAACACAAAACCAATTGGCTTTTGTGTTACATGGGCTCAACCCCATTTATAAGTCCACATGTGTGTTAGTGGGCCAACACTCTCCGGACCCGTGAATTTCTTAACATGGTATCAAAGCACTCAACCCCATTTATAAGTCCACATGTGTGTTAGTGGGCCAACACTCTCCGGGCCCGTGGATTTCTTAACATTTTTTGCTGTCCTGTTTATTGAATTCTTATTCTACTATGGGAATTTTTTCTTCCCTTCAATTTTATAACCTGAAAACTCTCTTTCTATGTCGGCAGGGACTTGTTTTGTTACCTTCTTTGCTCTTTGGGTCCTGTGAATTCCTCTCTTCTCTTCTTCTTCCCCCACAATTTAATTTCTTTTTTTCATGCTGTTGTTTGAATTAGATTATAATAGAGTTTGTTTGATAATTTTTGTGCTTTTTATATTTTTTGATGGTTGTTTTGTGTATTATTTTCTTTTCTTGATTGGTTTGGGATTTATGTTTGCCTCTGGATCTTTTTCTCCAGGCCAAATATGGTGAGATAATTTGCTCTTTGTACTTTAATTTTAGGGGTACTTTCTTAGCTTTGATTACTAATTGGCTTTGTTTTTGGGTTTTTTTTGAAGATCACACTGACAGGATTCATGCTCCTATTTACTTCTGCTCTGATTAGCTATGTAAGTATACGAGAATTTTTGCTTTGCTATCAAGTTTTTTTTGTCGTTTAATGTTTCTCTTTTGTATTTGATTGGCTAATGTTTCTCGCTTGGACACAACTCCTCCAAGATGGGTTCATTTTGCACATGGATTGTTTTTATTCTTATATCAGGTTTGAGTCTAATTCACACATGTTGATATTTTGATCTTTTTTTATTTTTTTTATTAGTATGTTTGCTGTATTTCGAATATATCTTCTAATGTCGTCTAATTGATTCTGTAGACCTTTGATGCTGTTGACGGCAAGCAAGCACGGCGGGCAAACTTCTCAAGTCCTTTGGGAGATTTTTTTTGGCCATGGTGAGTTTCTGTGGTTCTTTGAGTTGCTAACTTGTCACATTGTAATATTGCTCAGTGTTGACGAAATATATATTTTTTTGGAGCTTTCAATGTATCGCAGGATGCGATGCTCTTGTATGTGTGGTATATTTTTTCTGTATTTGATTCTTAAATGCTAGTAAGTGCAATTCTTTTAACATTTATTCATGCCATTCCCCAGTTTGAAAGCATGGCTGGAGACACTTTCTGGTTTTGGGTTTGTTACAAGAGAAGGAATTGAGAATATTTTCACTGTATTATTCTTCATCTAGGAATAGATATTTATACACATATTACATACTCTCTATAAGGAAATATATACAACTTAAGAAACTATACAAATCCCTACATCTATTCACCTTCCTAATTAGTTTGATACTAAAGGAATAATCTAGGAATAATTCTTGTAACACTCCCCCTCAAGTTGGAGCATAGATATTAATCATGCCCAACTTGTTACAAAGATAATC
>CATIWO010614091.1:0-15882 GCA_949673435.1 Macaranga tanarius | reverse complement strand
ATAATAATAATAATAATAATAATAATAATAATAATAATAATATAGTGCATTTTATTTAATTAAATAGTTCAATGACAAAATAAAATAAAATATTAATATTATTAGAAAATTCGTTCCAAAGAAAAAAAAAAAAGCCTTCTTGTTTATGATTGAAGATTTTTAATTTTGGTTAATCATATGAAGAATAGCATTTATAAAAAAAATCATGTACAATTATTTTTAGAGACAATAATGAAGAGTAGACAATATATAAATAGATGTCTTATATGTTTTGTTTATGTTATATATATATATATATATATATATATATATATATATATATATATTTATCTAATATATGTGATTCATATAAATATTTTATTAAAAAAGGATTGGAAATTGGTTGAAATAAGTCTTCAATGGTTGTAATTGAATTTTTAATTTATAGTATTGAAAGGAAAAGAGGGAGAAATAATAAATCACAAAGAGATATAGATTACTGACCTTTTTCTCCTGCAGCGGAAACCGTGGTAAATATGCTAATCAGAGCCTTAACTACTAGAGGAAATGTTATATCTTCACAATCTAAATATCAATGGAATGATCAAGAATGAGAGAAAATACACAGAGTATTTTGGTGTAGAGAGAGGAAAAAATACGCTGAGTATTTTTCTGTGCAGAGAGTTTTTTCTTGTTCTGCGTGTGTTGTTCTTAGGTTGTTGGGTTGTATTACGTACATTAAACATAAAACTCATACTCTACAAAAGAGTAATAAGTAGACTTATATTAGGAGTCTTTTACACCCAATTCAAAACTTAAACAGATTAAGTCATGAGTGTATATTATCTAATATCTCCCACTCGCACATAACTGAACATATTCAGTTTTCATTCCATTCATATTGATAAATAGATCGTGCGACCAGCATATAACGAGAGCACTTATGCTATATACTTATTAAAGATATATACCGTCTCGATAGTAGATTCTTTATCTTGACATATGCCTTACCCCATATTACTTCTTTACATTCACTGCTACCTCTTGATCTCTTAGCAATATTTTATGTCCACTATTATATATGCACCACTTATGGCACTCATAATAGGCTAGCCAGTGTACAATAGAAACTTTGAATGTAGTGTATCAGTAATCTTTCCTTCATACATTATTTCTATTATATGGTATAACTCGCTTATCCAGTCAATTCCTCTAGGCCGTATCTCACATGACCTTTCAGAGATTCTTTCAAAATAGCCACATCAAACCATACCTTAGAAATATACCCCGGATCTTAAGGGTAGGTTTTCAAAAACTATAAGTTTATGGAACGGGTCTCACACTAGGGAAGATTGAGATCATTTGATTATTTTTATAACTTCCCATCTCCGGTCGGCTTTCGCACACATAGTATGAATCATGCGTTATAGTATTCATCTTTTCTTGAAAAGAGCGCATATTTCAAAATGATTATAATCATATATTTAACACCATATAGAAGCTACACATTTAGGTGTATCTCAACACCAAACCTTAATACTTAATTGAGGTCGCTTTTGGCGATTCAGACAGAATCAAGAAGAATTGCCTTTAATTCTCCTTTTCAAGATTACATAAATCTACTTACAAATCATGTAATGAAATGTAAGATTTTATCTCGCACTTAAATTAGAACTTATCTAATACTTAAGTAAAACGGTATACATATATTAAACGGGCTCTCGTAACTCCCTTATCTGTTTAAAATACTGCCTCATCCTAATCTTTGTTAAATAAATTTAACAAAATTAGGGTAAACACCTATGTGAGTGGGTTACTTCTCTGTCCAACATACTTTAAATGTCACATATATTTAATATTAACACATTATGTATTACCAAATGAACATCCACATATTTATTAAAAATAAACATATAATAAATCATGTCCAAATTACATAATAAGCAAAGTACAATCTAAAATCTAAGCAAACCAAAACATTTAATGTGCCTCTCAAACACATCTCTAGTGACAGCTTTTGTCAACGGATCTGCTATCATGTCATGCGTAGAAATGTACTTTAAGTTCACCTCTCCTCGTGTAACCATATTTTTAACATAATGATACTTGATGTCAATATGCTTAGTTATACTATAGAACTTAGGATCCTTAGTATAAGCTATTGACGATTGACTATCACTCATGATTGTTACAGGTTCTTCAAAGGAAGTTACTTTAAGATGATCTAAGAATCTTTTAAGCCATACTCCCTCTTGGACAGTACTTGAGAATGCAATGAATTCACTTTCCATTGTTGATAAGGCAATACATGTTTGTTTCTTGCTACTCTAAGAGATGGACGAATTGCCTAACAAGAAAATAAAACTAGATGTAGATTTCCTCTCATCTACATCTCCAGCCCAATCAGCATCTGTGTATCCTCTCAAATGTACATCCTTTCCTTGATAACGCAGCGAGTAGTCCATAGTACCTTTCAAGTATCTTAAAATCCTCTTAACTGCCTTCCAATGTACTTCACCTGGGTTGGATTGATATCTACTTACTAACCCAATAGCATAGCAAATATCAAATCTTGTACACAATATAGCATACATAAGACTTCCAATGGCGGTTGCATAGGGAACATTCTTCATACGTTCAACATCTTATTGCATTTGGGGACATATTCTCTTACTAAGAGTCTCTCCCTTAGCTATAGGGTTACCTATGGGTTTGCAGTTTTGCATATTAAGCCTTTCAATGACTTTATTGATATACGTCTCTTGAGAAAGAGACAACAACCTTCTCGAACGGCCTCTTAAAATCTTAACTCCAAGAATATACACTGTATCACCCATATCTTTTATCTCAAAATTGGACGATAACCAACTTTTGATGTCCTTCAGGTAATCAACATTATTTCTAGCTATAAGTATGTCATCAACATATAATGTCATAATAACAAATTTACTTCCAAAACTTTTAGAATAAACACAGTGATCTTCGTCTATCATAACAAAGTTATTTGAAATAACCGCATTATGAAACTGAACATACCACTGTCCAAAAGACTGTTTAAGGCCATAGATTGATCTCAACAATCTGCAAACCTTTTGTTCATTGCCTTTTTATTCGAAACCTACTTACTGTTGCATATAGATTTCTTCATCCAATTCTTCATTGAGAAAAATAGTCTTTACATCCATTTGATGTAGCTCTAGGTTTAAATTTGCCATTATAGCCAGAATTAACCTTATAGACATAAATCTCACAACAGTAGAGAAAGTTTCCTCATAGTCAATCCCTTCTTATTGTGTATAACCCTTTACTACTAGGCGAGCCTTGTATCTTTCGATACTTCCATCAGCCTTTCGCTTGATCTTGAGAACCCACTTGTTCCCAATTACTTTGCGTCCTTTTGGCAGATCAACCAATTCCCAAACATGATTTGTTCTCATGGATGCCATTTCTTCTTTCATTGCCTTAATCCATTCTCCTTTAGCTAGACATGAAAGAGCTTCAGACACATTCCTTGGCTCATCATCTTATTGTAGGTCAACTAAAAGAGCTTGGCTCATACCATCATATCGATATCTTTTAGATATATCACTCTTTCTTTGTGATCTTCGCAATTCAGAATCTTGATAAACATGCCTTATATATTCATCATAATTCAAAATGTTCCCACTTGGTTCAAGTTCCATACTCCCACTGGAGCCAGAAATCATACTCCTACTTAACTCAAGATCATGAACATTCGGATCATTTGGTGGTAGAAGATCATTATCTTCTTTCTCTAGATTTCTCCCACTTGAATGGAGTAATATTTGAGTATCCATTTCTTAGGTTTCATAGAGAGTAAAGTCTTGACCTACATCGCCCAACTTAGGAAATTCATTCTCAATGAATACGACTTCTCGTGATTCAAATTTTGTCACTGTACTATTTTCGTACTCACCTATGAAAATGTATCCTTTTAACACTTCAAAGTATCTCACAAAGATACTATTCTTACCTCTTAGACCCAATTTTCCATATTTACTAGTGGTATTATGAACATAGGCAGCACAACCCTAATGTCTTAAATGGCTTATGTTAGGTTTTCGACTAGTCCATAACACATATGGAGTAGTAGTGACAAACTTAAAGGGCACACAGTTTAGAACGTAAGTGGCAGTAAGTAATGCATCTCCCCAATAGGAAATAGACAAATTTACTTGTGCCATCATAGATCTTACTATATCAAGAAGAGTTTTATTTCTTCTTTCAGCAACTCCATTGTGTTGAGAAGTTCTAGGAATAAACAACTGATGCTCAATTCCTTTTTCATCACATAAAGTCTTGAATTCTTTAGAAAGATATTCACGACCACGGTCGGTTCTCAAGGCTTTAATCCTTCTATCTAATTAATTTTCCACCATATTCATAAAATTCTTGAAGCAACTCAAAGTTTTAGATTTGTGGGATATCAAATAGATGAGACCATATTTTGAATAGTCATCTATGAAGGTGATGAAGTAGTAGGCCCCATGCCTAGCCCTCACATTCATTGGACCACATACGTTAGAATGTATTAATTGCAAAGGAAATTCGGCTCTAGTTGCTTTACTAAATGATTTTCTAGTTAGTTTTTCTTTAAGGTAATGCTCACAAGTAGATAATTCAACTTTTTCTAAATTACCTAAGAGGCCTTATTTTTCTAATCGACTCATTCGATCTTAGTCAATGTGATTCAATCTAGCATACCATATATGCACATCAATTTCATGATCATGTGAAGAAGCAATTAAAGAAAAACTAGCATTATTATTGAAATTGACATAATCAACATCCATAACAATGAAACCATCCAGTACAAAATTAGAACCATAAAATATTTTACCCAAACACAAACGTACATTGTCATCACAAAAGTACCAATTGAAACCAAATTTCAATAATACAAGAACAGATACTAAATTCCTATGAATACTTGAAGCATAGAGAATATCATGTAGGAGAAGAGTTCGACCACCACGTAAAACTAATTTACATGTACCTATTCCCTTAACTGAAATCCTTGCATTATTTCCTACATAAATCCATCTCTCTCTATCAGGTACTCGTTAGAAATCTATGAAGGTCCCATGATCCTTCGTCACATGGTCAGTTGCTCCTGAATCAATAACCCACAAAGGATTAAATTCAGTTAAGAACAAAGAACTAGATACACAAGCTTCACTCATATATGAGTAAATGGGGTGTACCTTCTTAGGCTCAGTACAATCTCTTGTATAGTGCCCCTTTTATTGACAGTTGTAGCACCTCACACGTGCAACATTGGTCTTTCTTTTATTCTTTGACCTTACTTTCTTCTTATATTCTTGCTTTTGCTTTTTAGGCCCTTTAGCCTTCCCTTTGCCTTGGTTCTTATGCTTGTTACTGTTGAAACTTGTTCCAGCAGAAGAGCTTCCTTCAGCGTAATACACTTGTGCATTAACTTTGACTGACACAAGTCGATCTTCCTCTAACTCCAAATGTCGCATAACATCCTCAAAGTTTCTTATGTTCTTTGAGTATATTAGGTGCATCCTCATGTGCTCCCAACTGTTAAGCAAAGAGCGGATGACAGCTTGAATCTTTTACTCCTCAGTCAACACATGACCGACATCATTCAACTCACTAATCATATTTGACATCTCTCTTAGATGTTTCTTCATTGTATGATCAGGATGTTTCTTGTAGGTATCAAACTTAATGGTCAATGAGCGGAGCTTAGTCAAGGACACACCTCCAAACATCTCCCTCAAAGCATTCCAAAGTTCTATCGCATCTTATACCTTTTGAATTGCTTAGCAATGTTATCATCCATTGCACTAAGCAGAATGATGCGAGCTGAAGAGTTCTTCTTCTTCCATATTTGGTATGCCTCTCTATCCCGCCTATGCTGGACAGTGGATCCATCCTCAGGCTCAGTCATAACAATGTTGAGCACGTCAAGAACTTCTTGTTCTTCAAGCATATATTAAATTTTTATGCTCCAGACCTCATAATTGTCCCCATTCAACTTGAGGTCCTTGTTAAGTTCAGTAACAACGAACTTGGTGGTAGTTGTCATTATTGATCCTCGTGATCTTCAATGATTAATGGTTACACTTCGTTAGGAGGACATGCAATACACACAACTAATATGCATCCAATATATTAACCAATAAAATCTCCCACTAGACCTAGAATCAAAGAGGTCACTATGTTTCCAATTACCATCTAAGTTCTAATGTTTAATATTACTAGTTAAAAGTTTATGCATATTAGTAAAGATTATTGGATTAAACTTTTAAGTTCTCTAACTCTAAAGTTTTATGATCACCTTTGCATAACAATTTCAAATAATGCAATGCATAAACACATTCAAATATTGCAAATAAACGCAATTAAATAAGCAAAATAAAAAATTACATTTATTAATAACATGTTCTCAAGCATTTTATTAAGAAATTGTAAAAGAAACCAAAACAATAAATGATAATCTAAATCCAACAATCATAATAAAATAATGATATACTAAACATCAAATGATATCATTAAAATAATAGTTACTAAAACTATTTTAAGGAACTGTCGCTTTAGGCTGATAAATGCCTAATAAGGGGTAAGACTTTATTAGTCTATACTTGAGTTCACAAGGGACAAAATACAGGATTTTTTTCTGTATTGTGGACACTTCACAATTCATCCACTTCTTAGGACCATGTTTTCAGGAGGAAGAACTATTCTCATCACTCCTCGTCATGATATGATTTTCATAAATGCTCTTATAGCATCATAATAGCTGTGATCAACCTATTGTTGATGCAAAACTTGCCCATAATCCCTAAGATTTAGGGTCTCTATCATATCAGACATAAAACCATTGAGGTCACGGCCTCGAGAGTAACTACCACGCAAAATACACTTTTGCATCTTTCCATGAACACATACAATATGCTCAATTAATGCATCAATATCATCATAACGCCTCATAGTCTCCATCCTCATCTTACGAATCTCTTTTCTAAGATGATAGATCCTTCGCAGATGAAATTCAGTCCTAATCACTATGGGTACAGGCATAATGACTCCTTTTCTATACACAATACAGAAAAAAGAATTTTAGTTTATCACACAAAGTAATAATCTAAGGATAATTAAAAACTTATTTTCAATTAATATCATTATGCATGGAGACAACTATAAAAAATTCTAAAAACTGTATTTTAAAAATTCTGATTTTCACAAATTATTTTATTGAAAAACAGAAAATAATATTTAAAACAATATTTAATTAATTAAATATTTTTCACAACAAGGGAAAAAATTAAAAATTATTTTCTACAAGCTAAAAAATTTAAAATAATTACACCAAAAAATCAAGAAAATTAAAATATGCATACTGGAAAAAATAGGGATCAAAACGGAGTTTTGTACAGGCCGCTCCCACGCGCGGGGCAAAATTTTTTTTTTTTTTATTGATGCTACGTGTCACAATATGATTGGTCCATGTCGCACCACGTGTCGACATGCTACTGGGCCTAAATGCTGACGTGGCGGCCACGTCATCACCACATGGTACACGTGTCACTCCCCGATTGGTCATATTGGCTGACGTGGTAGATACGTCATCTGCCACGTGGTGCTGACTCATCGGCTTCTGCCTATGTGGCAGAAGCCTATTGGACCACATGGCTCAAGCTACCCAATCAGCTCGCGCCACATGTCCCGTTAACGTGTGAGTGGAGCCTTTGCTCCACTCGCCGACGGTGGCGCGTGCAAGCCACGTGCCGCCTTCCTGGTCAAATCAGGCGTCCGGACTTTTTCCGGTGGGGGGTTTTCGGGTGTCCTCGTCTCATTGGTAAGGTCAAAACTTACAGACACCCCTTCCCCAATAGTGATATCAATTTTGCACATTAAATCAAAAATCAAAACATGTATTTGCACTACAAGATAAAATAACACAGATTTTCATAAACTGCAGTGTATTAACCAAAGGACGAAAATCATGCTTTTCAATTTAATATACAACAATATCATGCCAATGATACTAAATCAAGAAGACATGCTCTGATACCAATAAAAGGAAAAGAGGGAGGAATAATAAATCACAAAGAGATATAGATTACTGACCATTTTCTCATGCAGAAGAAACCGTGGTAAATATGTTGATCGGAGCCTTGACTACTAGAGCAAAAGCTATGTTTTCACAATCTAAATATCAATGGAATGATCAAGAATGAGAGAAAATACACAGAGTATTTTGGTGTAGAGAGAGAGGGAAAAATATGCTGAGTATTTTTCTATGCATAGAGTTTTTTCTTGTTCTGCGTGTGTTGTTCTTGGGTTGTTGGATTGTTGTTTTTCTTGTTCTGCGTGTGTTGTTCTTGGGTTGTTATCAGGTTGTGTTACGTACATTAAACATAAAACTCATACTCTATAAAAGAGTAATAAGTAGACTTCTATTAGGAGTCTTTTACACCCAATCCAAAACTTAAACAAATTAAATCATGGGTGTATATTATCTAACAAGTATAAACTCACTAGTTAAAATTATGATATCTTTTCCATATGTATTTAAAATAGATGGTTTTAATGATACAATGAAATGTACCATAAGTTTAAAAGAGTATTTCACTAGATAAAAAGAGGGATCACAATAACTCTACTTTAAAATATTATAATTATGAAGATGTAATTGAGGATAATAAAAATAATATTGATGAGTATATTCGAAAGTAAAAATAACTAATGAGGTCTTGCTCTAATGGTTATTTATTTATTTATTTATTTTGTACAATGAGGGCTTTGGAAATGAAGTCACGACCTATTAGTGCTATTAAAATAATTTTTGCCATTTACCTATCTAATTTTTGGCCTCTAAAGATTAAGATTAACATATGAAAATTGAGAAATTTTAATTTAGATATAATATTGATGGATTGCTATTTGTTAATTTAATGTTTAATATTTGACATAATTATTTTATTCCATAAATATATAGTGTAATCTACTTATATAGTTAATTATAATATACTTTTTTACTTCTAATACTGTAACCACAAAAATTTTGACTAATTATAATATATTTTATATAGCTAGCTATAATATATATTATATATGCATACTATCTTTAGAAAAAAAAATTAAAACCCTCTTGATTGGCACCTAAATTAAAAAAAAAAAAAGGTGAAGTTTGGATAAAAGTTATTGGTTGGAGACAAAATAGCCAATTAGAAACAGAGTAGAAAAGGAAAAATCAACTGAATTTGACTGATTTGAGTTGAAAAGATAAAGAAGGACACCTAAGAAAAAGCCACCAAAGATTTGAAAAACAATAGCAAAATTTTATTGCAGCAAAGCTAAAAATTAGCAAATTAATAACTGTTAATATGGAAATCTTAAGTAAATATAATATTTTAGCAAATTACACAATCCCTTAAATAATAAAATAAAAAAGCTAATTATACTAGTATTTGTTAATATAATGCTTAATATTTAACATAATTATTTCTTTTTGTCTATTTGTTGCTAAGTAAACGAATTTTAAAAAATTAAAAAAAAAAGAATAAAATATTAATAAATATTCATTCCTTTCTTTATAAAAATAAGATTAATTCTTTTTGGACATCATATTAATAATAAATACTTTCAAATTTTAAATTTTTAAAATTATAAAGTTACATTTACACCCCAATGTATAAGTTATTTTATTTTTTAAATAATTAATTTAATAATTTATTGTATAAACTTTATTTAATATATATTTTTATTTAGTTTAATTTAGTATTAGTAGAGGAATATATGAAAAAAATATTATAGTTTAATTATATTTTTTAATTTGTATGAAAGTTTCTATTATGGAAGTTTTTTTTAAACTATTTTTATGCAAGTTGGAATAATAAATCTTTGGAACAGAACAATATTATATTAATTGAGAAATAATAATAATAATAATAATAATTTTTTGTTTGAAAGTTAATATTATATTTCTACAACTATTTGTAGTAAAATAATAATAATAATAGGGATAATTACACCAGCAGTTCTAAAAGTATAGACATTTTTACAATTTAGTTCTATAAGCTAATTCGTTAACAATTGAGTCCTATAACTTTTTAAAAACATCAGCGTTAGGCCTAGTCTGTTAAGGTGGATGGAAATTGATGAGAGGGCTGACTTATTGCCAACCTCTCTTGCCACGTCAGCATCCTCATGCCACATAAAAAAATAGAAAAATAAAAAAAAGTTAGCATGTAGCTTACTAAAATAGAAGGAAGATTTCCCTCTATTTCCATCAACTTTGTGCAAGTTAGGGGGTTTATTTCTTTCGGGAATATTAAGCACACAAAAGAAAAAAGAACAGAACAAGAACACAGAAAAAAGTAGAATAGAAAAAGCAAAAAGAAAATATGAATCCTCTTTGTAATTGTGACAGAAGCACAACCATGCGAACTTCTTAGACAAATAATAACCCTGAAAGATGATTCTTCACATGTGAAAGAAGAGAGGTAATTCATTACTCACCTTTATGCTTTAGTTGCAACATGTGACTTGTATATAGCTTCTAACAACTTTTTTTTTTATTATTGTTATTGTTATTGAAGGATGAAATGGGTTGTGGATATTTTCAATAGATTGATCCCCCTGTGTGTGGCAGGTGTAAAGAAATTATCTCAGGACTATTAAGAAGAGTTAGGATAATAGAAAATGAAAATGCAAGGTTGAAGAAGAAAAATAAGAAGTTAGTAATATGGTATGCCATACCGTGGATGATAACTATGCTGTTGTTTTATTTGCAAGTAATATTAAATGCAGGATGGAAGAAAGAAGGAAAAAAGTATTAGTAAAGAAAGTAGCAAAAAAGTGTGTAAGCTTTGAGATATGTGTCTATGTATTAGTTGTTAAGTATATAGCACTTTGCTTTAATTTGTTATGAATATAAATTAATGTGCTTTGACAATATTAGCAATTCCAATAGTATGTATTTAATTTGCTATAATCTGTTTTGAGAATATTATAATTTCTAATAGTAGCACCCACTAATGATATAATTTATGAAATTGAACCTATTGAGATAAATGAATAACTTGCTTGAGTCACCACTCATTAATCTCCTATAACTACTAATATAAGGACTTGTTTTAGAAAAATTCATATCACAAGCATACATAAAGAATGCCTCTGAAGTTGAAGTTTTGACTGGAGAATTTCCAATAAAACCTTGCACAAAATTACAGAAATATACTGCAATTAGCCTAAATAATTCCCAACATAACTTTGCACAAAGTATGTAGCCTATTTTAATTTGTAGCCTAAATAAAATAATACGTTACAAATATTCCTGATAACAGGCCAAAATGTTTGCCTACACTTGTAAAATGAAATTTCTAATTCAGAAGATACACTTGCATTGATCACTTATAAATGTCCAGCCTGCTCCTCTACCAATGCCAAGGTCCATCTGCAATCTTTCAAGAAATCAGAACTAGTTCTCCTTATTTTCCACTGTCACTACTCCCTAGGCTATTGGAAACATCTGGTTGTTTCCCTCTCATCCAACAGCTGCTAAAACTTCGCCTTTAATTACCCATTTCAAAAAAGAACCATTAACTCCTATTACCCTTCTACAACCTGCTAGGAAACCCTTCTTACAACAATCAAATGACACATAAATTCTCTTAAATGTGTTATCTTCATTTGTCTCCAATACAACAGAATTTCCAGGATTGCTTCTCCTTAATTCCAGCACATATCTCCAAAGTATAGCATATTCCTCTAATGCATTACCTTTCATCTTCTCAATTACCACATATTTTGCTCTCCAACAATGCATTAAGTTCACATTCAACTTTAATTATTTTTTAACAAATCTATGTATATCTATAAGTCTAACATCAACAACACTGTCATATTTGTCAATTATCAACTCTGTAAGCCTCTTAAAATTTAACTTCTTTGTTTTGTTAATTAGATTGCATTGATGATCATTCACATATGCTATTACTTGAAACACATCTTCTTTACCACCATTTGAACCAAAAATATACCAAGGCTTCTTACATCTCATCCTAATATAGGCTTCTGTATTTTTTGTATATATCAAATCATGCCTCTTCATAATAGCATACCTACATAGAGCTTCTTTAAACTGACCTGTATTTTCAAATGTCATCCCAACACAAAAAGCAGGTTTTTTGGTTCTTGGATCAAAGGCTGGAAACTTTTTCTTTCTCCTCCCTCTTGTCATGCCAGCATCTTTATCTGTCGAAGCATAGCTGTAATCATCTGAATTCATATAGTCAGTGTCATAACCATAATTTTCTACCTCATTTTTATGACCTTCATGTTATTGTTGTTTAGCTGCGGCCTCTGAATTTTCTACTTCAACATCACCATTCCTCTTTCTAAAATTCAACTTCCTCAACTTTTCCCTTGCTTTAGCTAACTCTGTGTCATTACCATCAGAAAGGTAATCTGCATTTATTTCTTCATAAGTATCCCCATCTTTATTAACTTCATATACTTCAACAAACACTGCACCCTCACTTAAATCACCTTCACCAACCTCACTTAACTCATTGTCAACCCCACTAACATTTATGTTATTTCTAACCCTATCTACACTTGAACATCCTATATTAATACCATTTTCATTTACCCCACTAACACCAGCAGACCCACTAACACCAACACTCCTCTTCCTACTAACACCCTCCCCATATTCCTCATAAATCACATATATATTCATTTCTTTTTTCTCATTTAAAATTGTGAGCATTTTGCATGTGCTTTGATCATCATGCAGTAGCTGTAACTCTTCATTCTCAGGAGCTTTAAACCATAATCTAAAGTGACCTGGTATCTTTAGTTCCTCTTTTGCATCTCCTAGTAAACACCAGTATCCTAACACATCTGGATCTACCAACTGATCAGTAACAAGACCCCCTTCATATATGTTGTTCACAAATTTTTCTCCATAATTCCATATAATGTAGCAATTAGCCATACTAAAACCACAATATCTACATGCAAAGAAAAAATTAGAGTTAGCAGATTACTTCCCAACATCGAATATGTTTAACAAAGCCAAAAAATATTACTTCCCAACATTGATTTCTTTTAAAAATCAGAAACAAACATAACATACCTTTTTCATCAACTTAGAGATTATTTGTTTTGCCTTTTCGAAACATATGGGACCACTCCTCTTTACATAAAATTTCAGAAAGCAACAAACTTTTGTTGCAGACAAGAATACGGTTGAAGAAGAAGACAATCCCAAATTGAAAGTACTCCCAAACCCTATTTTTTTGAATCAGTGGAAGTCTGACGTGTTCATCAGCTTAGTTGAATTTCTGCGTTGGCTTGTTTTTTTCACGTGGCAGGAAAAGGGCATCACAAAAACGATGTCATTTAAAACAGGTCATCAATTCCCGTCCGCCTTAACAGACTAGGCCTAACGCTGATATTTTTAAAAAGTTATAGGACTCAATTGTTAAAGAATTAGCTTATATGACTAAATTGTGAAAACGCCTATACTTTTATGATTGCTGGTGTAATTATCCCATAATAATAATAATAATAATATTATTATTTGGTTTAGACTCCTATCTTTACTGTCTTGTTTTTTTTTTCTTTCATTTTTCCTTGGCTGATTATTATTCTATTCTTTCTTTCTTTGTCAATTTCACGTCTTTCTTTGTGACCCAGCCAAACAGTGTCTTTAAGCTTTCCTCCATTTTTATTACTATTATTAATATTATTATTATAATACACAAAAAAAGTCTTCTTCTCTGTCTCCTTCTTTCGCTGTCTCTCTCTTATGTATTTGACAACTGTTAATCAGATCATACATACAGTTTTAAGGAATTTTATTTTCCTTCACTTTCTCGACATCCAAACAGTAAACATAAATGATTTTCCACCTCCTCCTCCTCCTAAATCCCTTGCAACTTCATATTGGTCTCGCTCAGTGTTCTGTTCTGTTCATCACTTCAGCAGCAGACAAACACTGGTAGCTAGCTAGTTAGTTAGTGAATTAGTTAGTTGCTTGATTAGTGGTTTGTTCCAAGTTTTGCTTGCAAATTGAACTGGTTTTGAGCTAAAGTATTTGTAATTTGATGGTGGAGAAGCTTTGGAGTGTGGATTTATTGTTAGGAGTTGGGAGGTTATTGACGAATGTGTTGATGATGGTTCGTAGATGATAAGGTAAAGAAAAAAGAATGGTGATTAGGTTAATTTGGTGCTGGTGATGTCGCGGACTGATAGAATGGCCTCGGATCTTAGTAGAACTGGCCCTGTTGAAAGAGACATCGAGCAGGTATTTTATATAATTTTTCTTTGAATGATTTTTTATGCTGCAATTGGCTAATTTAAGTACCTGAGAAATTTAACCTTTTGATTATAGTTGAGAAATTTGAAGCTGATGGATATTGTTAAAATTTGGGGATAATTTTATGGTAATTGTGTGAATATTAATAATTATGATAATACTTGATGCAATGGCCTTCAATTATATTTATGGAATTTATGTGGTATGGTTGGGTGGATTGCTATCTGGGGGTCATGGTTAGGTAAAGGTACGAAATTATATATATATTTTTTGTTATATGTGTTGCTGGATTAATTTGTTTGAACACGAGACACTGGGTGGAAATAGGATGATGTAATCCATTATATGTTTTTTAAAGTAAAATTCCACTGGAAATGGGACATTTAAAGAGGATAACGGAGGAATTTGAGTGATTATCCATGAAGAAGTATGGATGTTAAGTCATGTAGTTAAAAGGGAGATATGTTTCTAGATTTATTGCAAATGCTTGTATACAGTAAATTGGATACAAGACTAAAAGGGCTGGCAAATTGTTGGCGGAGTAGGAATTGATGCCAAAATCATGAAGGAATGAAGTCATTAAGCATAATGGATAGAACTTTAGACAAGGAGTAACTAATTGCTCTTGTAAGACAGTGGCATTTTGCTTCAAAAAGGCTATAGGGAAGGAGGAAAAAATAATAAATGGTGATTATGCAAGGAAAGATTGTCAACACTAAAAGACTATAGAAATTTCTCCAGCTCCAGTGTCATCCTATGCTCCCTTATCCCTTGTAGTTTCTGTTTTAAACATACAAATAATCAAGTCAAATGAGAATGGATCTGTTTGTTAGCATGGTTGGTGAATTTATATTCATGATCTTTTAAAGGGTGGGCATAACACTATATATTTCTTTGTACTCAATTTATGTGCTATTAGTTTATGTTGTTGGAGGACATGTAACTGTATTATCTGGTAGATTTTTGAACTAGGACTGGAACTATGTGCACATCACATGAGTCTGTATGGATAATTTAAGAAATTGTAGACTCTACTGTACTGTTGGATAGCATTTTCCAAGTGTTGTTCGCCGAACCAGGTAATGTGCTACCGTAGGAGTTAGATACCTAAACATTAGCAAGGAGAAACCGTCCAAATGTCAATCTTTCTTTTCTCTCTGTGCCCCGGTAACTCTGATAAATTGTGTTTACGTGGTGGCAAGAGTTGTTATAAAATTAACTAGGTAATCTGCGTGGACATATTTCCATTTCTCTCTTCATAATAGGTCAGTCAGGTCCTGAATGTAGTTGCCTGCTGGTGATTTCTTAATCTTCATCGATTTCTTAATCATCAAGGATGAAAACTAGATAGGTTGATGTCTTTCAGTGAGTTACTGCATTAAGACCTCCTTTAAGATCTTTTTGACATTTCCCTAGGTCATACAGTGGTTTGAGTGTGTTCTTTTAATAGTTGAAGAATTATGAACTGCTTGTTGGATATTTTGCATTCATTTTCTCCCTGCAAAAAGAAAAAAGAAAATGCTGTGATAGTTCTCTTAGTCATTTTTATGTAGTTTTCGCATTTCTTTTCGGTTATCATT
>CATIWO010614089.1:0-12355 GCA_949673435.1 Macaranga tanarius | reverse complement strand
AATCAATAATTAAATAATAAGGCTATAGATAATTATCAACAATTCTCTCCATCAATTCTCTACACCTCCTTAATAAAATAGGATTATTACCAAATAATCCACAACTTTCTAAGTTGACAACTAGGTTCAAACTTAACTTACAAATGCACCCCTCTCTACCAACATACACATACTCACACTTAAAAATAAACCATAACTATACCCCACATGTCATGAAAATAATATACATGAATAGTGCATATGAAAATACAGGTATTACATTTGGGCTCTATTATTCCTAGTAGAGGACTGAGGCAAGGGGACCCCTTATCCCCTTACCTTTTCATTATTTGTGCTGAGGGGCTACCTGCAATTATTCGGAAGAAGATCAGTATGGGCGTTCTTCATGGGTGTACAGTGGCTAGGGGAGCACCGGAGATTTCGCATCTATTCTTTGCCGATGACAGTTTTTTCTTTTTCAGAGCAGATTTGAATGAGTGTGATGTGTTGAAGAGTTGTTTTATGAAGTATGAGAAAGCTTCAGGGCAGAAAATTAACTTCCAAAAATCTTCAATTTCTTTTAGCAAGAATACTGATGCCTCGTTGAGCACCCAAATTAGTCATTTTCTTGGTGTGAAAAATACAGTGAACCATGGTATGTATTTGGGATTGCCTTCACTGATTGGTAGGCAAAAAACTAAAATTTTTTCATACGTCAAGGATCGGGTGCGTTCTCGCTTACAAGGTTGGCAGAATAAGTTTCTCTCTAAAGCGGGTAAAGAGATTTTATTAAAAGCAGTGGCTCAAGCTATTCCCTCCTACACCATATGAGTTTTCTTGCTCCCGCTTGAGTTTTGTGCTGATTTAGAGAGAATGATGAATTTGTTTTGGTGGGGCAAATCGAGGAGTACTAACCGAGGAATTCATTAGTTGAGCTGAAAGAATCCTAGCTGTAGAAAATATCATGGTGGGCTGGGTTTTCAAAAAATTCATGAGTTTAATTTGGCTCTTCTTGCCAAACAAGGGTGGCAGTTTTTAACTTATCCAAACTTCTTAGTGGCTTGAGTTTACAAAGCAAGGTACTTTCCCCATGGTTCTTTTTTGGAGGCTAAATTGGGTAGCAATCCTAGTTATACTTGGCGAAGTTTGTTAGCTGCTCAGTAAATTCTTAAGAAAGGTTTGGTGAGGCGTATTGAGGATGGTCAGAGTACTAGTGTCTGTGTGGACCCTTGGCTACCGGATGTTCAAAATCCTTATATCACTTCGGTGTTAGGGATGAGTTTTCAGGGGATACAAGTAAATTCGCTTATGCAGACTGATGGGTTGAGTTGGGATAAGGATTTAATTATAGATTTGTTTAATGAAAGGGATGCTCAGTTGATTTTGAGTATTCCTTTTAGCAGAGTTAGGAGGATTGATTCTTGGGCGTGGGGTTTTGACAAGTGGGGACTATATACGGTTAGAAGTGCCTATTCAGAACTTATTCCTACTTATTTGAATTCTAACAGCAGTAATGCTGTACTTTGGCAGTCGGTTTGGAAGTTAAAAGTCCCCCCGAAGGTAAAAATGGTTGTGTGGAGAGCTTGTCGAAATATTCTTCCAACCTATGATAATCTCTTACGGCGTAAAGTAAATATCCCTACAATTTATCCTTGCTATCATGGTGAGTTTGAATCTATGTATCATATCTTTGTTTCATGTCCCTTTGCTGTTAATTGTTAGTATCATTCGGACTTGGGATTTAGTCCTGGAAATACTGAGTCATTTGGGGAATGGTTTCTGTTTACCTTTCAAATATGCTCAACTTTGAGTCGGAACCTTTTAGGAATGATTGTGTGGAAGCTGTGGGAGCATAGAAATCTAGTTGTTTGGCAGAACAAAAGAATGACCCCCACAAAAGTAGTAACAGATGCCTCTGCTTTTCTCATTAGATGGTCAGGCCTTCATTCAAAAGTCAACTGCTAAGTCGGAGGGACTGGACCTAATTCTGCTCGGTGGAAACAGCCTCCAGTAGGAACTTTAAAGTGTAATGTGGATTCTGCTCTTTTTGGTGACTCTTCTAAGATGGGCTATGGCTGTGTGGTTAGAGATAGTCAAGGTAACTTTATTTCTGTGAAGAACCAATCATTTATTTTCTCTTTGACTGATCCTACTCTTGCTGAAGCTATTGGTTTAAAAAAAGCTCTTAGTTGGCTTAAAGATTTTCAAAATCAGCTAATGGTGGTTGAAATGGACGCGTTAGTAGTGGTACAAGCTATCCAAAATCCAGCTCACGATAATTCTTTATTTGGAATAGCTATTGCATATTGTATTATGTTGCTTCAAGAAATGCCTTTATGTCAGGTTTCTTATATTCCTAGATCAGCGAATATAGTTGCTCACTGTCTTTCCAGAGCATCTAATTCCATGTCTGGTCTGTATGAGAGAGGGTCTGTCCCACCTCATTTTATTCATGATGTTTTGTTTGATGATTTGAATTAATGAATTGCCTTTTCAGTTTCAAAAAAAAAATTACTTACGGACGGTCATACGTGTCGCACGGAGCCATTCGCCTATTTAATTACTTACGGACGGTCATACGTGTCGCACGGAGAGTCACGATAAAATACTTGGGGGGACAAATTACTTTTTTGCCTTCCAAGTTTTTAGGGGGGCAGAATTTTTTTCACGGAAACATTTCAGTAATTTGACGGGCGCAGCGCGCGTCAATTATCTTTATCCATTACTTATCCTCCTCATAATGGGTGAACTCAAAAAGACACTATATAACTTCTCCATCACCCCATTAGGATTATTAAATAACCATTTATAAAATCTTATATATGTGACCTAATAAACCACATACAAAGCAAAAGGATGGCAAAATACTCATTTGAAATTAAGGAGAGATACAAATGAGAAAAAAAGAACCATTATTTTCATTGTAGGAATCACATAACTAATAAGTCCAACTCATAGAAGAACTATATATTATGTAAATTTTCAACTGAAATTATTTTGATGCAAATATTTAATTTAAAATTTTAAATAATATATAATTAAAAGTCATTTAATATCCTTGTTGATTAATTTTTTGAATTAATTATAAATAAGGATAACCATCAGTTCAATTCTGAACTTCGAGTCAATTATCAGTTGAATCCTACTTTGCAAGTTATTTTAAGTTACTCCTTCAATTTTACAAATTATGTCAATTCTATCCAATTTTATTTAAAGGATCTAATTGTATTTTCAAAAATTTCTTTTAGATCCCTATAAAATATATTTAACACTTACTAAGTTTTTTATCCTTTTTTATCCAAAAAAATAAAATGTAAAAATTATTTTAAATTCCAATTTTTCCACTTTGACATAAATTTAAAAATTAATTTCCAAATATTTTCATAAAATTTTAACTTTTTCATTAGAAAATTTTAAATTCTAACTACTTTAAAATTTATTTCTCAACTTTCAGCCTTATTGTTTAATTTTTTTTTAATAGAAATCAAACAAAAAAAGGTATGGTTTGAAAAATAAAAAAGAATTTTGAGATACTAAAAATATTAGTCAAGAATATGAAAAAAAATTGATTTTTCTAAAAAATGAAAAAAATAAAAATTTTACTAGTATTTATAATGATAGTTTAAAGTGCTTATTTTATATCTTTGTTTTTATTTTTATGAGTCTATATAACAAATTGATTCACCAAGTTATAACTGTTTTCTATAATCTTATTATTTTATATTGATACATAAAAAGTTAAAATTTTATGTAAAAATTTAATAATTAATTTTTAAATTTATTTCAAAAATGGTAATATTTAAACTTGAGAATACTTTGAAATTGAAAGAAAAAATTTGAATAACTATCAAATTTATTTTATATGAATCTAAAAGTAATTTTTAAAAATATAATTGGATCTTTAAATAAAATTGGATAAAATTGACACAATTCATAAAGTTGAAAAAATAAATTAAAATGATTTTTAAAAAATATTCAATTGATAATTGAACAAAATTTTATGATATAAATATGAAAAAACACAAGTTCATGTCCTAAGAGTTGGATTCATTGCTTCCAAAATTGCGCCATGAATTTACACCTAAATGTGCATCGTGGTCAATTCTGGGAGGCTCGCCAATTCTAACCAAATAATGAGCCCATGACTAATGCCTAAGGTTGACACGGAAAGAGTTAGTTGAACTTGAAATTTCAGTTGTTATACACCTCTTGGCTTTGTTTGTTTGTGCTACTCATTTTCCATGTTTATTCCACCTTAATCAGGATTATTCTATGCATTGTAAAGCCTAACCATAAAGAAAAAAAAATTATGTAAACTGATTTTATTTTTCTTTAGGAAAAGAATTCTCATATTTAAAATTTTATTGCATTGCAAGAGGGCTCAACCATCGCTAGTCCAATTGAGCTAATAATTTTAGCATGAAATTGTTCTGTTATAAAGGTAGGAAATTATTGCTATTATATTTTCAAATTTGCATTAATCTCATCTAGACAAATATCAAATAAAATTCTATCACTCGAGGCCTAACTCAAGTAGTAAGAGCATTTTGCTTTTGGGGAGAGATATTGAGTTCAAGTTCTATTTTCCATATCTAAACTTGTGAAATTTCTATTATATAGTAGCTCACAAATTAATTTAATATACTAAGTGCTCTCCTTTTCGTAGCTCATAGATGAATTTAAAAAACTAACTGCTCTCCTCTCTATTTCAATAATACCAAATCCTAAATCACTAATTCAAAAAAAAAAAAAAAGTTCTAAGTTCCCCATTGAATTAGATAAACATATGAAGTAATTTAATTCTTTATGATAAAAACTAAAATATCTCTATAACCAATCCCAATTTCACAAAATTATGTCCTTCTAGTCTCAAATTTTATATGTGCTTATAGATCACCAAAATACAATGAGGTGATAAGATACTAATGATATCTTTATTCAAATCTAAAGAGTCAAATTATTAAACGAAAGTATCTAATAATTTAAATTTTTGGATTGGATAAAAATTTAATTCATATATTTTGGATTATTTTTTTAATTGTTTCACATGATATCAAAAGTCATTGATTTTAGGATCACTTCATTTCCACACAACCATTTTTATTCAAATACTTCTTTTTACAATATGGTTCGGCCTCATTTTATTATTTTGCTATGCAAACTTATCAAATTATTGTGCCACATATTAGTTATACCTAGCATATGTTAAAATAATAATCAATCTTATATCAGTTATATACATTAGATTAAATAAATTTATATATTAATTGAATATTTTCATCTAATAATTTGAAAATTTAAGATGGTAAAGATTCATTTAGAATTCTCTCTACAATTTCTTTACAACTTCTACTTAATTTCACTCCCTTTTTTCATAGGAGATCAATCCCTTATTCTTTTTGCCAGATTTTCTTGGAGCAGTTCTTTTTAACAAAACTTAAAAGTGTTTAAACTCAGCTGCTAAAAAAGATGTTTAAAATCAAAGGACAGAACCGCAGGGGTGGCTCTTTGAGACCTCAAGGAACATATGTTTGAGTACACATGTGGGTTCTTATGAATCCTACTAGAAGAACTCCACTAGAAACAAGTGCGAAGGCCTAGTCAAAATAGGCTCCTATAGAGGCAATTTTAATAACGTGACACCAATCAGAAACAAGACGAAATTTCCTGTAGTGTAATTTTCTATTTCATATTTCTTCAACCATTACAATATATTTTGATGGTGAGACTAACTAAAAATTAATATAATATGCCATGATTTCACTTATTTGCGGAAAGAAAAGAAGAGCCCACAGCTGCATCGTCTATGCTATACACAATTGTTCAAACATAAATATCTCTATAGCCCAAACACCATTAACTCATCTTCAGCGTGCTGCTAATCCTTGATTCACCGAGACGAATACAGTGGCAAGCACCGGAAAATCTGACTGGATCACAACCCGATTTTGAGCGATAGTTCGCAGAGCATAATTAGTAAAAGTGGTAGCATTTGTATTTAGCAATGAGTATTGAACATGATCAATAAGGTTAGGAAATAGAAGAATTGGATTAAAATCAACGCTCCAAGAACTTCCAGTCCCTTGAACAGACTCCCTAGCAACTGTCGCTCTTAAGTTCATCCCTCGCACACTATTCCTATCCACCACAACTTGATCAATTTCCTTGAAAGGACCATTAGATTCATCCAATTGAACAATGTCAATGCCATTATTAGACCCAGAAAACATGTTATCGACAATGTGGACCCCCCTGACAACCCCATTTATCGATTTGAGGAGGACGAAACCATCCCCGAGGAAAAAACTATTAGTGATTGTAAGTTGACTAGGGTCTTCAGCAACAATGCCATTGTAGTCTAAATAACAATTCACAATCCTTGTCTGTGTTAAATTAGGAAGCTTCAGATAAATTCCTGTACCCCCAAAACCTGTAGCCTTATTATAGCAATGTAACCCTGATAGTGTGTTACCCTGACCTGAAACCATTACTCCTATTGCTGCTGAAAATATTACCACATCAGTAACCGCATTGTCATTTCCCATTAGGTTTATTCCAGTGCCTGAAAAGTTCCTTTCGCCTGAATCACCTCCGGCAGTAATGTGCTGACCGATAAATGAGTTTCGGATGTAGGTTTCATGACCTTTCTGGACTAATATTCCATTAGTGCCAAAATGTGCAATGTAACAATTATCTATGCTAGTTCTAAGTGAGTTTATAACTGAAATACCTCCACCTCTGAAATTACAATCCAACATCAGGTCTTTAAGAGTTATGTATTCATAGTTATAAGAAGTAGAAGATCCTGATAAATCAATTAGATACCCATCTGCTGGAAAATTATTCGAGGCTCGTAATGTCCCTCCCCTTATCTGTATATATAATCACGTGTAAAACGAATAAAAATCATAATTAACTCTGTAGCAAAATCATAATATTAGAAAAAAATATTCTAATATGGAATTATGGAATTCTTTGAAGTTGAATTGCAATAATGTTGTATGTAATTTCTATGGAATGACTGTCAGGGAATTGATTTTAGTTAAAAAAAAAAAATTAACAATAATAATAAAAGCGGTTTGATTTGGTAAAAAGATCAGTTCGAGAAAAATTGAATACATTGAAGAAACCTGATGTATATTGAAGAAATCGAACCTTTCATTAAAAAAAAAAAATGAAGAAGAATGGTATAGCAGCCTGATTTTCAACATAGCAGGAAATTATAAAAAATGGGACAACTTGATACTTATGAAAAGGAAAGAAAACCCAATTAAAAGACGCCACAGAGGTTTTCGTAGGTTTATTGTACTGCAAATTTTGTGCAAGTCATCCTAAAATTTTCTTTGTCCATACTAGGACCAGAATATTTAATATAATAATGACCAATCCCAAGTTTAGTCTACAATATAGTAGTTGGGGAATTCCTACACCATTTCATTAATAAATTCAAATCCCAGCCAGAGAAAAAGAGATTACATGTGAGTGTTAAACCTATGACCTTATGTCAAACGAACCACAGAGCTATTGAACTAACTGCAATTAATAGATATATAGATTATATGCCTAATACATTAACAGGCCTGAATTTAGTGTTTTTTTTTTTTTTGGCAGTTTTTTTTTAAAATAAATAAATAAAACTTATCAATACTTTTAAAACTATTTGAAATGTTTAAATGATATTTTTGTAAATTAAACGAAAATTAATTAAATATCTAATTACACTAAAAATACATCTATAAATCATGCTTTCAGGGAAAATGGTTAAATAAAATCATAAGTTAAAGAAGCAAATTGAAAACGTATCAAACTCAAGGAGGCACATATATATTAAGCCATAGATTATGCATATGTATTGTTAGGAAGAGAGCATAATACATACCATAAGGTTCCCTGCTCTAGCAAGTGGCATTTGAAGAGGTCTAGAAATCATGTAAATACCACCTTCAAGATTAATATGTGTGCCCCCAAGATTAGTGATTCCATCCATCAAGAACCCATTTCTTGAACCCATAAATGCTGATTCTAATGCTCTTAGAAGGGCTGCTGTGCTATCATATTTCCCAGTTGGATCTGCTCCAAATGATGTCACCTGAATCACTCTAGCTGCATTCTGTAAAAAACCAACCAAAATATTACTGAATTTAAAGCTACAATGTATTAGTTCTTAAAGATCATCAGAAGACAATCAAGATAAATTCAAGTAGTACCTCTGGCGGTGATGGAGCTGGAGCATAATAAGATGGAGAAAGTGAAGGAGAAGGAGCAGCAGCTAATCCTCGACGGATTAAAGAAGACCTGAACGCTTGCATTTTGTGCATTTGGTCATGGTAATTACCTTTAGAGAAGTGATCAAATGGTGGCTCAAGTCCATTGACATGAATTGTGATAAAACAAGAAAATCTTACAACTATGATCATGAACAACACCAGAGCTTTTCTGTGCATTGTTGCCTCCATATCCCCGTCTCTTTCCTCTCCTCTTCAAAATATTAGAGTTAGAGAGTTGTTGACGAAAAGCAAACCATTTATATCTACATAATAAATGTATATACCCACATAAATAAAAGGTATACCAAAAATATGAGAGAAGAAGATGCAGAAAGAAGCTAAAACATGGAAAGAGAAGGGCCTAACTAAGATTTAATAAGGAAGAGGGAATGATATGTGTTATTATATTGAATCATACAAGTTGCACCTGTGTCTGATTTTCGATTCTTTATGTTGGGTTTTTCTTTATATTATGCATAGGGTATTTTGATGGGTTAAGGTATTTTGATGGGTTAACTGTGAAATAATCTTGTTTTGTGACAATAAAAGTAAGCAAGTTACTACCAACTTCTTACTTTAGGGACCTTTTAAAGTTTGACAATGTGCAAAAGGTATTTTTTTTTTGCATTTTTCATTTTTCATTTTTCATAAAGGATATAGGCAGTTGGGTCTTGATGGCAATTTCTTCTAAATTAAAGATTACTTCATTTTCACACCTCAATCTACATGTTGGTCGGCTTGATAAAAAGCAAATAGCTAGAAGGAAAAAGAAATTAATGAAAGAATTGAATGATGCTATAATGCATCTTATTTATTGATGAATTCATTCTTATTTATTGATGAATTCATTCTTATTTATTGATGAATTCATTTCCCTAATGATTTTTTTTTTTTGAATTAACATACCCTTCTTTTGCTTTAATCTTGTTGAATTCTTCGCTTAAAAATTGAATCTTGGAAAATAGCAAACTTAGAAATTTTGCTTACTGTACCATTTACCTTTTCTTTTCTTCTTTACCCATACATCATCAAATTCTAGATGGGAGAAAATACTAACAAAGACAATAGAGTTATCCATGATTCGTAGATATGGATACAATGATATAAATATTTTATAGAAATCATTTTTAACATTTTATTTTTTTCTTGTAAGAAAAAGAGAATCAAATTTTTAATAGTGTCAAAATTATTTTATAGAAATCTAAAAATAATTTTTAAAAGAAAAAAAAATAAGATCTTCAAAATAAAAGTGGATAACATTTATATAATTTATAAAATTGAAGGACAAAATTAAAAAGATTATAAAATAAAATTCATCATATTTGGTTTAAAATTTATGATAAAACTAATCATTTTTCCTTTAATTATTTTCATATTTTATTTTTTAATAATAAAATTATTATTTTAGTGTTGGTTGTCGATATCTTTTAACATTAAAAGTATATCTATAAAAAATTGTGAATGTCTGACAAGATTATTTTTGCTCTCTCTTCTCTTATAAATCACTCCGAACACCACTTATGTTTGAGGATTTTCATGGTTAAAAATCACCTCCTTCATTTCATTTCTTTCCTTTTCTCCTCTTGTAAACAAAAATATATTTCTTTCAGATTTTTTTTTTTATTTTTTTATTTTTGTTATTTTGGTGATATGTTTCAGCTAGATCTTAAATCTAATTAGAATTTAGTGATAATTTTATTTTTTGGTACTGTGAAGTTGGAAGAGTTTAGCTAGCTATGGATAATCCTCCTAGGTTGGAAGGTATTGATTTTTTTCAGTTCCACTAAAGATGAATGCCCAAGGTTTTTAAATTTTTTTTTTATAGCTTTTATAAATCTACTGCTTTTCAATATTTCATACAAGGTAGATATATTACGGGTTATATATCTCCTAATTTTTAGGAAATAATTATACTATTCTATGTGTTATATTCTCTGTTGTAAATATTATCTCATGTAATGGAAAATTCCATCTGTTGTTAAAAAAAAATTCATATTTTATTAAACTTCAGATTTCCATCCAAATCAACGCTACCTAGTACCCGGGCTCCTTAGCCTGAGTGGCAAGGCAGCAGCCAATGCTGCCCACCAGTCGGGGTTCGATCCCCACTGGTGCCTTTGTTGGAAAAAAAATCTCCCTCTAACACCTAACATTAACACACTAATCATGCATTCAGATCAAAAAAAAGAAAAAAAAAAAAAAAAAAAACGCCACCTAGTTGCCTCTAAATGTGTTACCATGGTTTTGGTCAGAATCTTATTGCAGAACATTATTTAATCAAAATGTCACTTTTAGATTTCGTTATAGTAAAACCATTCTTTCAATAGAAAAATTGATAAAGGCACTAACGTGTGTGTACATATATATATATATGCGTAATCATATTTTATTGAAAAGGTGAAAGACCAAGAAAAGGATATCTACTATCTGCCTCAGAGCTTTGCTGGATTATATTGGTTTTTAAGAATTGAACGGAAAACTGAATTGAACCAATCAGTTTGGTTTAATTTTCGAATAACTGAATTATAAAATTTTTTTAAAATATAAATTTTGAGAGTTCAAATCTAAGATCTTATGAAACAAATTTTATATATATGTATATTAAAAATTTTCAGATAATTAAGTTAATTTGATCTTACCCAATTTTTCAGTTTTGAAAAAACTCAAACAAAATAAAATTGAAATTGTAAGTTTTAAGTTTGGTTTTCTGCTCCACATCCGGAGACAGACTAAGGGGTTGTTTAATTCATAATCAAAATCGGAATTAGAATGGAGGAGAATCGGAATAAAAATGAAAATTTTAATAAAGTATTTGATTTTCTAAGGAATCGAAATCGGAATTGGAATCAAAATTATATATATATATATATATATATATATATATATATATATAATATTTTATAATTATTTTTTAAGTTAGCATTATGATTATCTATTATAAAAAAATTAATTTTAATTAATTTATTAATATTTTCTAAAATATTTTTATAATTTTTAAAAATTATTAAAAAATATTTATTATTTTAATAAATATTTTTATTAAAATATTTCAAAAAAATTTCTTACACTATTTAGTAATTATGTTTATTAATGTTTATGTTTTATATCATAGATTTTAATAATATATGACAATTTTTAAATATTTAACTAATTTGTAATTGTTTTGACTTGATTTTTATGGAAATGAGAATTTATTTTTTAGGGATGTAAGAGGAATAATGATTTTCATTAATAGAAAATTTCATTCTCATTCCTAAATAAATTTTATCTAAACAAATATTAAGAATGGAAATCATTCATTCCATTTCTACCCTTATTTTTTTCAAAACAAATGACCCTAAAAGTTTATAATTAATGAAGGCAGCGCAATAAATTTGTTATATCCACAAAGTGTGCCTGTTGAAAAAAAAAAAAAGCTATATCTGAGGTCAACTTTTGAATCAATACAAAGCATATGTAAGTGAAACGGACTTTTTTCCTCTTTTATTTTTCATTTCTTTTGGTTTTTCTATTTGCCGGTTGCCACAGTACCAAATCAACCATTTACATCACTAATATCAATGCTGGTGAAGATTAGGTAAATTGTAGGTATCCTAATTAGCCCTCACAACTAACCTTCATGACCCAAATTTTAAACAAATAGAACTATAACATCAATTTATATTTTCAACTTAATTCATTCTTTTGCCCTAATATGTAAGTGCGTTTTCATAATATTATAAATTTAATAACAAGACTGGGAAGTACTCATCTATATATGGCCTTGGTCCTCTATGTAATTATTATTACCTCCAATTAGGGCTGAGCACGGGACGGAGAAAAAATCGAACCGAACCGAAAATCCGAATCGATAGACAAAAAAACCGTACCGAACCGAATAATTTTAACCCCAAACTGAATAGAACCGGACCGCTTTTGTCACACCCCGTCTCATATAGCCCGAGGTGGACGTTTAGTGTCTCATCCTGTCTCACGTAGCCCAGAATGGACACTGAAAACTTCTTTCCCAACCACTTGATAAAATATCTTCTATGCAATTAATTAAATTTTAAATAAGCATAAAGATAAAAATTATTTATAAAATTTCACAGATATTCGAAAATATTTAT
>CATIWO010613741.1:0-21086 GCA_949673435.1 Macaranga tanarius | reverse complement strand
ATGAATAGTAAAATAGTAACTTTTTGTACAATTTTGCATGTTACTATTCATGTATTGCAAAATAATTATGATGTTTTATACAATCAAACAAATATCGAACCAAACCAGTCGGTTATATATTTTTAAAAACCAAAATTAAACCGAACCGAATCGGTAACCGACCGAACCGATCGGTTCGGTTTGGTCAAGGCATTTCGCCAGTCCCACAGGTAAAATGCCTTGGCCATTTCGCTTGTGGGACTGGCAAAATGGCCCTAAATATTCCAAGGGGCCATTTCGCCACTCCCACAGGCGAAATGGCCCCAAAAAAAGTCTGACTAGTCAAACCGAACCATAAATTGGGAATTTTTTTTAAACCAAACAATAAAAAATGGAATTTTTTAAAAATCAATCATAAAAATGGAATTTTGAAAATTTTGAACCACAATTTGGTAAATAGCCCAATATATAAATACCTTAACATTTCCTACTTCTTTGATGGCCTCAACAAGTTTAAGCTGCATGAGAAGATTGTGGCTTCGAAAGTGCACACCAGACATGGTACAAATAACAACATCAACCATTTTCATAGCTTCAACTAGGCTTTTATGATCAGAATAGGAACCTTTCACTAGGTGTGCCTGTTGCTTCTTAAATAATGATAGTGTTTACAGTTTCTTAATGTTAAGACCTATCTCAAAGCATTGAAGGATATAGGTATAGGCAGCGAGGTTCAGCACGTACCTAAGTGTTTGACAACTAGTTCAGCACGCACCTAAGTGTTTGGCAACTACGGCACTGTGCAGGCTCATGGTCCACTAGAAGTACAACTTTGGTCCTTTTAACGGGCTTTAGTTGGAGATTGGAGTCGCCATCCAGGTGAAATCTGAGACACTTTTATAATAATTGGACCTTACAGAAGGAGCCCAGCAGCCGTCCTCAGAGATTGGATCTGGAAATTGGGTATGGACTTTTGAATGGCCCACCCGACTTTGCGATCAACCTCCATTTGTGTTTTATATTTTATTATTTTTAATTATTTAATTATTCCTTTAATTACATGAAATGGTTGTTTGATTCAAATAATTTTCAAATTTTACAATTTAGTCCAAGTTTGTTTAATTCGTCCAATTTCATGCAATTTGGTCCTTGATTCATACATCCATACATCACATACACCATTCATAATAAACATAATTCAAAACAATAATCACAACAACAAAAATTTCAAATACACACATAAAGAAAGGGGGAGGAGAAAAGAGTTACATCCATTTTTTCACACAATTTTAATAAATAAATAAATAAATAAATCCTAAAAAAACTAAATTCAAAATAATGGAATAATCCATCTGCCTTTCACAACAATAAATTTAAAAGTAAAATCCTACAAAAGAAACACAAAGAAAATTAGCAAATAAATAAAGAAAATAATAATTAAAAGACTGGATACAGAGGCGGCGCCTCTATGTCAAAAAGGCGTCGCCTCTTTGATGATGGGGCGGCGCCTCATTAAGAGAAGCTCGCCTTTTCTCTAACGATAAAATTTTTTTTGAATTTGATTCAAACCTATAGTGGCGGGGCCTCTTTGAGCTAGAGGCAGTGCCTCCTTGATCCATAGGCGACACCTCTACGGAGAGGCGTCACCTCTGTTCTTTTGCAGAAATCTATTTTTACAAAATACAAACTACACGATTCGAAATTCCAATAGATAGTACAATAAAGTCACAAATTAACACAAACTTATTTAAGAACTCAACAACAATGAATGTACTGCAATCAACAAGGAATAAAATGTGAGAATTATTGAAAATTAAAGATCAAAAGAAAAAGAAAGAAAATTTGACTGAAATAGTGTAGAAAGTAGTTCAGCCCTCAGATTGAATATGGAAAGCCCCTAACTTCTGGAATGCTTGAATTTAGGCTCAGTAAAGTCTTATTTTTGTTTCTGGTTTTTCTTTTTTTTTGGATTTTTTCTCTGCTTTTTTGCTAAAAATTATTCTCCCTCAAAAAAGGTCCCCTATGTAGAAGTTAATTCCTGTATTTATAGAGGACTTAAACTTATTTCAATGCCCATTAATTCCCACGTTCCGCATTTAATCATCTCCATGTTCTACAATCAATTTTTTTTGCAATTGACGGAGAAGAGGTGCCGCCTTACCGATGACAGAGGCGGCACCTCTGTGGAATAAACTTGGGCTTTTGGGCTTTCATGGGCCGGCTGGGCTGTTTAGGTTCTGATGGGTTGAATGTATTTTGGGCTTAGTTCTTTTCAATGGGTTTTGTGCTTCTCTCAAATAGGCTAGAATCCAATTCTTTTGCTAAATTGGGCTTATCTGTCATTTTTCATAATCGGATTTTTCTTTATGGGCCGGCTAAACTATGTGCCTATAGTTTGCCCCCTTAGTTTTTAGAAAACTGTTAAACATAACTTTAAAACCGGTTTTTTGAAAAACAAAATATATGCAAAAAATATCAAAAGGATATTCTTCGATCCTGTAATTTTATTTATGTACCGTTAATCTCGGGGTACAACCCGAGAGGTCTCATTTTTCTCATTGCCGTCTGCTTTGATGTTTCGAATCAAGAGGTTTCAATTCTCATACCGTCGTCCTCGGGGTATAACCCAAGACGTATAATTATTTTGCCATCATCCTTGATGTTTAAAATTAAGAGGCTTTGATTTTTTCCTGTGCCGTCATCCTCGAGGTACAACCCGAGAGGCTCAAATTTTGATGCTTCACCGATTTAATACAATCTGTAAATTCTTTTAAAACATAATTAAATTTCAAAATGTTAGCCAACATTTAAAACTTTAGGTATCAAAAAATAATTTTCCTCTCAGGGAGAAAATTGGCAATTTTCCAAAACTATATAAATTTAAATTCAAATCATTTTCTACATTCGTGCCATTTCTCTTTCTTTTTTCTCTACTTCCATTTCTTCTATGGATCCTGTGTTTTACCGCACACCCGCTCTTCCCACCTGGCCAGCTGTCCCTCTAATGGCTCGGGTGCCTTATGTGCCTCGTTCTCTAGGATTAGAGCCTGAGGGAGACTTCCCTCTCACACTCTCATTGGATACACACATCTACTCATGTGCCATAGGAGAGGTTAGTCGTCTATTTTTCCTTACTTTTTTCATTAAAAATAAGACTGGGTCAGTTTGGATTAGGGATATAAATGCTTAATCTAACGAAAATTTAGTAAAAACTAGGCAAAATTAATCAATTTTTGGTAAAGAGGCTTGGCCTCTTGTGATGCAGAGGTGGCGCCTCTTTGTTGAAGCATTACCTTAGCATCGCTCAGGTGCTATTGAGGCGGCACCTCTGCATCGTAGAGGTGCCAATTTGGCCATTTTTTATGCATAAATAAATAATAAAAATTAATTTTTAATACTCCCTGCAGTTTGACCAGCACTTTTTGAAGGGCGCTGGTAATATTATTGGTGCCTGTGAGTGGTATAGTAATATGACGGATGTGATCCAAGATAGGCTCCGACAGACGGGCTTTGACTTTTCATCCTGGCACTCCCTACCGTTATTGGTCGCTATGACCTTAACGGTCTTTATGCATTGATGGAGCAGTGGATGGATTCCACACACACTTTCCACCTGCCAGTTGGGGAGCTTATTGATGTGTACTAATCCGCAAGCGTACAGAATCATATCAAGTAGTAAATAAAGATATCGTCCCACATAGATTTGAAGTTGAATACTGTAATACTCACAATGTTTGATTATTTATACAACGAAATAGAGTTTGGAATTTCAAAGAAACTAAATTAAGAAAAGTAAAAACATAAATTTTAATTTAAATTTTAAAGGCTAGGATTCCTTATTCTCAATTGACCATTTCAAAGGATTGATTACACAACTAGGTCTACACTAGTTTTAATTCATTTTAAAGGGATCTTAGAAACTATAGATTTTCCTCTCACATAAACCTATAATTAATTGAAGATTAATCAACAATAAGTTAACCGGCTCTCACTAACCTAATGCCTTTTAATTCTAATTTTAAACACAACCTTCAATCAATATTTTGATTCACTTAATTATCTCTCAACTAACTAAGTAACCAATAGGTTATTGTCAATTCCTACAGAACCTATCTCTCGATTAAGCCCATAGTGTTGATTCAATTCTAGGTTGATTAGTCCTAAAATGACATTGAGTTCAACAACAACAAATGAATTAAATCTAGCAACCTAATATAATCATAATAAGAACATGGTCAATTCAGAATAAGAACCCTTGAAAAGATCTAGTTACTCATGTTAAAAAGAAAAGAAAATAAATTTGAACATAATTAAATAATTAAAAGAGTGATACAAGAAAAACCCCTTTTCAATGATGTCAAGAAGCCTTGCTCTTCTAACTTCAAGCCAAGTATCACTTCTACTATGAACTAAACAAAAGTAAATGTATTCTGAAAATAGAAACTAGAATAAAAATATGAACGAGAGTATAATCCAAAAATAAGAACAACCTTTAAATGAACATGAAATGGTCCTATTTATATACCTAAAGACCTAATGAGAAAGGTAATCTAACCCCTCTCAAACTTTATCTAATCAAAGGATAAAAGATAAGTCCCTTTCTATCTAATCTTCAGCTGAAAATTATCATTGCACATAAGTCAGGTATGGGTGCGCAAAAAAATGGCATGGTTGCGCAAGAAACAACTTATGGCTGGTCTCTATGTTTGGCATAGCCGTGCTCAATTTTGGCATAGCCGTGCCACTCTGTAACTTGGCAAAAATAACTTTCAGGCATGGCTATACTTATCCCCAACGTAGATAACTCCTTATCTTGAGTCTTTAGCCTATCCAAACTTCAAGGATTAATCCAATCTTCATCCCAATACATCCTACAAAAAAAATACAAAAGAAATTATCTAAAAAAAACTAAATCCTACCAATTAAAACAAAATAATAAAATAAACTAAATTAACTAAAAAACTAACTAACAATGCAACTACTAAGCCTAAGATGCAATAAAATAGAGTGCTTAAAACTAGTGTTTTTCACACTAATTAGTGGGCATGTTGTTACTAGTGGAATAACAAGATTTAAATAACATTTAGCAGGAATTGAAGGTAACATATCAGCATGTCCAAAAGTGCCACGTGTTGTGCGAGATGATATGAAAAAACTTATTTTAGAATGGCAAGCGAAACAATATAAAAAAAGAGCAGCTAAAAAGCAACTTGAGGATGAAATTGTACAAATGCATGAAAGTACACAATATGATGACCGTGATGATGAAAAAGAGGAAGATTAACTTATGTAATTTGCTAGGCTACCAAGCCTATAGCAATTTAAACTTGATTCATATAAAATAACTAAAGGTCCTCAATATGATACAGGTGGATCCAACGGTAGTAAATCAACACCTCGAATAATAGAGCGCTCTTTCAGTGTCAGAAATACTACAGATACATAAAGTAGAGGAGTTCATCATCCACTATCTTTTAGATTTACTCCCTCTCAATTATAAACACCAGTTGAAAGATTGCGAGCTGTTGAAGTGGACTTAGAGATCGAAAGGGATCGTAAGAAGTATAGCAAACTAAAATCATCTTGGTTTAAGAAAAGCAAAGAGAAGTTGATGAATGCCTTCGGTCGATTTGTGGTTCACAATAGAATACCATTTTCGGTTGTAGAATCACCTTGGACACGACCTTTACTTAGAGTTGTTGTAGAAGTTGGTGCAGACATTCCACCTCTGATAGCTTATAAACTTGTAGAGATATGGCTTCCAAAGGAATATCAATTAATGAAAGAATATATTGCATCTTTTACAGAAATTTGGAAGGAAAGAGATGTATCAATATTATGTGCCGCATGGACAGGGCCTACAAAGATGTCTATTATTAATTTTCTTATTTACTCAAACCATAGGACAATTTTTCATAAGTCCGTCAATGCATCTGATGTTGAAAAAAAGGATGCACATTATTATTTTCATTTAATGTCAAAGGTTGTCGAAGAAGTTAGAGTTGAGAAGATTGTCTAAATTATTACTGATAATGATGCTGCAATGAAGGCCGTAGGAAAAATGATTATGAATAATTATAATCATCTGTATTGGACAGTGTGTAGTGCTCATTATCTGGATCTGATTTTGGAAGATATTGGAAAGAGAAGTCAGGAAAGTCGTTACATAGAGAAGGGTAAGAAAATCACCCAATTTATATACAATTATAATTGGGTAACAAATTATATGAAGAAATTTACAGATGGGAGAGAGCTGCTTCGACCTTGCATTACGAGATTTGCTACTAACTTCATTGCATTAAAAACTATTGTCATGCAGTGTAATAATTTGAGGAACATGTTTGAATCCCTAACATAGATAAATTCCAAATATGGAAAAATGACAGATCTGCTAGCCGTAGATGTTAGGAAAACCATATTAGCAACAACACGGGAAGGAAGATTATTTTGGCAAAATGTAAATGAGTTGTTAAAGGTTCAAGAACCTCTATTGAAAACACTAAGGCTAGTTGATGGGGATGATAAACCGACAATGGGCTTTTTGTATGATGTAATAGATAAGTGTAAGATGGAAATTAAAGAACATTGTCAATACCACAAGCATTATTAGTCCATTATTGACACCAGATGGAATTTTCAATTGCACCAAGATTTGTATGATGTTGATATATTATACAAAATTTTTATGTCACATTTAATATTATTCTTAATGGAATTTATTATAAAATAATACTTTTCTTCTTATAGGTTACTATTTCAACCCACAGTACCAGTATGGAGATAAGTATGATATTACAACTGATACAGATTTCATGCAAGGAGTTAGAAGTGTTATAAAAAGGATTGAACCAGATGAAAATGCTCAAATCAAAGCCTTGTTACAAGTAAGTCCTATTACTACTTTTTAAATAACTTTATCTATAAATATTGATGTTTTAAACTACTGTGCAGTTGTTTACTTTTCAAGAAAAGAGGGAATCTTTCGAATCTACACTTGCTCAAAGAGCAATACATCAATCACCCGCAGGTATAAAATGTATCTATAAATAATTAATTGTAATTATATTCATCATAATTTTTTTATGTATTTCAATATATGTTTGTTATTATAGGTGAGTGGTGGATAAATGTTGGAGAGTCAACACCTAAAATCTAAAAAATTGCTATCAAAGTTTTGAGTCAAACAACTTTCATGATAAATTGTGAAAGAAATTGGAGCACTTTCAACTTGATCCACACCAAGACTAGAAATAGATTAAAGTATAAAAATTACATTATTTAGTCTATGTACACTATAACATGAAGTTGAAATTACGACATACAATGCGAAAGTTACAACAACAAGTAAAGGAAGCTTTTAATCCGATAAACTTGGATTATATTTTTATTGAGCATGATCCTTTAACTCCATGGTTGGAAGAAACAGAAGTACTATTACTTGATGGAGAGAATCTTGACTGGCTGAATGATGCAAATAATGAAGATGGTCCTATAATTGATTTGACTAAGAAAGAATTAGGTGTACCTCCTCTATTCAGATATAGTGTTGATACTATAATCTGCATATCCTTCATTGCTTTGTTATTCCTCATTTCTTCTTTTATTTCTACTAATGATTTCTCTTTCTCCTCACCAAATACCTATACAATAAGCATCATTAAACCCTCCAAACCCAAAAGGCCACACACTTTACATGACAGGTACTTGTACTGGGGTAATAAAATTGATTGCCCTGGAAAGCATTGTGATTCTTGTGAGGGTTTGGGTCATCAAGAGTCTAGCTTTAGGTGCGCTTTTGAAGAAGCTATATTTTTGAATAGGTATGTATATTTGTTTATATGGACTGTTTTAGTTTGTTTTTTCTTTATTTATTGGGTTGGTGGAGATTATTGGGCTGATATTGGTTTTGAGTTTTATTTCTGTTTGGGTGCTGGAGAAATGGAAAGAGACTGGGAGTTTAAATTTTTTATGGCTTTATGGATTATTATTGTTACTACAAAAATAAACCAAAAAAAGTAGTTCTTTTTCTTCCATTCTACTTGGCCTAGTGCTAATTTGTAGAAAAGTCTAGTCTTTTTTACCATATTTGAAAGTTTTCTTTAATTATTTATTGTCTTATTGTAGGATGTTTGTGATGCCTTCCATAATGTGTATTAATACAATACACAATAGAAAGGGGATCCTTCATTCTAGTGATGCAAGTTCTGAGGAAAGGTATGCCTCTTAAAGCTCTTTTATGCGAAATCTCCTGGAAGACAAAATTTTTTTTCCAAAAAACTAGAAAGAATTACATCTAAAGTGCTGAATCTAACCTTGCATAGTTTGCAAAATGTATGTTGTTCTATGCTCTACTTCAAGAATTTTGACTTTGGTAACAAAATCACCCTCTAGATTTCTTATATTTGTTTTCTAGAGTATTTTCTTCAGTTTCTTGTCTCCAAATTCATATTAAAAAGAAAGATGAGCATTAGCAATGGGCTTGCCTTCATCATTTATTAATATGTGCATTTAAGCACTTATAAAAGTCAATTGGGTGATTTGATCTCACATAATTTTGTTTGATATGTGGGCTGCAAGCCTACAAGTGCTTACGCCATGGACTCTTTGTATGACATGGACCTCATATCTGAATCCATACCTATAATTTTAAATAATTTACAAGTGTGGCATCAAGTATTATCGACAAGTATAAAGTTGGGAGCTAGAGGAATTGCCCATGTTGAAGGCATTAGTCAGGTTGAGCTCAAAGTGAATAGTAGCTAATCAAATCTCATGCTCATATACAGCAAGCCCTCTTTCATGGCATTTAAATTTAGTTATCATGTTTGCTTTTTGTTGCCTTTTTCTTATTAACTACAAGATTAGAAATCATTTGGGAATTAGTTGGGGTGGGTTTGGGAGGGAGAGAGATTAGAATCTTATTTGGTTTGCATTTAAGAAAAACCTTTTAGTGGTAGACAAGTAGCTCATTGCAAATCACATGGTGTACTATCTGAAATTAGCAGAGAAGTGTTGTACTATTCTTGGTGCTTATTTTATGTGCCTATTTACTAAAACTTTGATTTGTTCTTATTGGTGTGGTTTAATGTATGTATGTGTGTGTGTGTGCGTACATGCGCTTTTCAATTCGATTGGAGAAAGTTTCCTGGTTCCATGGAATTTGTTACTTGAGTATATTTGTTTGTTTGCCTGACATGGTTAAGAGTATTTAATTGTTTTATGCTGGCGTTCAATATGATGAGTCAGAATTGAGACCCATTGCTTTGTTCAGAAAATGGAATTAAATTGGGCAAGGTAAAGTAAGATTATGAACAATTATTCTTGATCATGATTCATATGTTATAGGATAATTCTTCTAACCAACTAGGTTAAGGATTTTGAATCATGTAAGTTCCTGAATAGCTACTAATTGTTAATAGTCATTCAGGTTCATGGAATGCAAGGATCGAAACAACCGCAGTGCTATATTATTGTTGTATTCATTTCTTCCTTCCATGGCTGCAGAGAAATTAAGAGATACAGCACAAGTCTATAAAATTTACTGATTGCCTATATCTGTTGACTCTTTCTTTTAGCATACAAATAAAAAATCTACGCCTTTTCACAATGTTACACTTAAATAGGTGCAAGTCATTTAATCAGGCAATTTCTTTTGCACTTAAATCCTAATACTGAGACATAATTTCTGGAAAGAAATTTATAGTTTTTTGTGCTCATCTTCATCAAATGAAATTACTTGAAGCTATTGCATAGTATTTTCTTTACTGTATCCAGAACCTGACTGATGGTTTCTCCTACAACTTATGACAATATCTATACATAAATGAAAAGCATTAGATAACTTAGAAATTCTTTGTTATTTTAGAAGCATAAAGAGTTTTCATAATGATTTCCCATCTCTATTGAATATCGAATCATCTAAACTTGTTTTGAGAATTAGGATCGGATTAGAATTTAACTATAGATATGCTTTTGATTGTGTCTACATGTCTTAGTTTGCACTATCCAGGATTCACTAGCACCATTTTCTACAAATCTTAACCTGCTTTGCAAATGTTTAACAATGTAATCCTCGTGTCTTGAACCTGAAAGTCCTCAAGGGAATCAAGAGTCCATAATTCTTTAATTTTATTCTCAAATCTATAGCTAGTGCATTCCAAATCAGAGCAATAAATGATTTCCTGTACCCCCTCTAGCTTGTCAGGTGGAGTAGTTTAATATTGGCCTTTGAATGTTAATGGGCAATCAACAATGCTATAATTTAAAGATGTTGCACAGTTCATAGTTGAAATTATCTAGGAGTATTTTTGTGGGATTATATTACATATAACCTTTATCATATATATATATATATATATATTTGATCAACTTAAAAATTTATGGCATTACAACATTAATAACTTTATAATAACTAATAAATAAAATTCAATTTTTTAGAATTTTATATATTTTTAATTTCATTAATTTAAAACTTATATTATTAATAAATTATTAATAATTTTACAATAGTTAAAATTAAATACTAATCAAAATATTCAAACTGAAGCAAAAAAAAAAAAAAGTATCATTTTTTCACTATTATGGTAGCACATCCAAAAAAAAAAAGGTGCAATTGGAGGGAAATTATCAACGATTATCATTTTAGTTTTTATCTAATTATATTGTTTGTGAATATTTGACATATCATACGCAAATAATAAATATTTTAATTAATATTTTTATTTTTAAAATTTGTGTAGTTCTTGAATTAATTTTTTTGTAATTATACAAAATTATATTTTAGCAATTGTAAAATTATAAATAATTTATTAATAATATAAGTTTTAAATTAATTAAATTAGAAATACATAAAATTTTAAAAGTTGATATTATTTATTATTTACTATAAAATTATTAGTACTGCATTACTGTGTGTGTGTTTTTAATTTAATTTATTAATAATATAAGTTTTAACAATTATAAAATTATTAATAATTTATTAATAATATAAGTTTTAAATTAATGAAATTAAAAATATATAAAATTATCAAAAAATTGAATATTATTTATTAGTTATTATAAAGTTATTAATGTTGTAATGTCATAAATTTTTAAATTGATCAAATACATATATATAAGACAATAAAAAAAATTCTAAAAAATTCTAAATCGGTCAAATACATATATATAAGATAATAAAAAATAAAAAAATTGATTAAACCATTAATAAATCATTTATAATTTTTTCATATTTATTATTAAAAATAAATAAATTAATTTGTTATTTTTTTATATTATAAAATAAGGTACTAATTTGTTATAAAAGTAAACCACAAGTCAAAATATGAAACGACGGAGATAGGTTTTTCTCAAAAAAAGTGATATGACTAAAATATCCTTTGTCATGTCATCATTTTTAATGGCGTTAGACGATTTGGCTCTATTTGCTAGCGGTTTAAAGTATAGGGTACCAGTTTATTAGGGTTAAAACCACAGGTTATGAAGTAATTAGGGTTGAAACCACATGATACGTTTTTGTACTTTTCCCAAATAAAAATCCATGAAGATGATGGAGCTTTTTAAGTAGGAGTGTAATAGAGCCGAGCTAAGCATTAAGAAGCTCAACCTCGGCTTACATGATAGAGCTTGAGCTTGGTAAATGTTTTTTAGTCAAATCAATCTACAATTAAACACAGATACAAATGAGCAAAAAAAATCCATATAACAAGCAAAATTAAACATGGATAAATAACTTATCACTTTAGGAGATTACCCACCTGAAAATAGGTAATCAGATGTTGTAATGCAAATAAAGGCCTTCAAAACTACACTAGAACAAAAAGAATTAACAGAAAAGAAAGGCCCCATTTTTATAAATATTATAGCTTTTGTGTATGTGTCTTTTCCTATCTGCCATTCCAAAAGTTGAGATAATATCTTCTAATGCATGCAACAGTATCCAAAACCCATCATCAAATCAGACCTAAATCAAAAACAAAACCTTTGTTTGGTTACAAAGAAACCAAACGAGGAAAAAAAACAGAAACAAACAAAAAGGAATTGAAAAAAGATTACCTATCAAAATTCTCCTCATACAACATCTGTACCTATTGTAAATAAACATATACTAATGACGCATTACATTTACATTAAAAGTTTATTATGAGTCAAAAAATGATCCGTTGTATTATCGTTTATCTATATACTTTATTGTTTTAGTTTGTTAATTTGTAGTTTTAGTTGACAATGTCGTTTAGTTATATTTCTTATTATTGTTGTCACTAGCATTTTGTTATGCTTTGTGTTAGCTGGCAGAAGTAAACAATTGTAACGGTTATATTGAGCATCTTACTTAATGATGCTTCATGCTATTGGATTCAAGAAATTAATCTTCTATTTCTTTTGTCAATTCTCTCTCCTTCTCTACCTCATTCTTCTTTCTTTGTCAATTCCTTTCTTTATCAATTTCTTATTTCTTCTACCCAAATTTGCTTGGATCATCTGGTATTAAAGCATCGATCCTAAGCTCTTGAACCAGTTTTTATTCTCCCTAATATCCAAACAAGCATAGCGATGACAGTCTATGATAACACTCATTCTCAAGACCCAAGGAATATGGAAGACAACCTCAGGAACATTGTTAAGAAGATGTTAGAGGAAAATAATAAGAAATAAGAGGAGCAGTTCAATGGAATGATAAATGAATTCAAGGCCTTCCTCACTTCCATAAATCATGTAAATCAAAACTAAACTCCATCTTTTTCTTCGACCCCAACATCTACAAACCTAGAAAATCTAGCAAATAACCTCCCATCTTCAACCTTACCCATTCACAACTTAAATACCATAAACCCAATAACCCACTCTACCTTCAACAATCCAATTAATTCCACAGTACCTTCATTCATTAATATAACCAAATAATCCAATCAAATGGATGTTAATGGTAGGTACCAAATGGCCACTCAATTTACAGTAATTGAGTTCCTAAAATTTGATAGGGATGACTTGAAAGGCTGGCTTTTCAAGTGTGATAGGTTCTTTCATATTGATTACGCTCTAGTTTATGTGAGAGTTAAGCTAGCTGCCATTCATATGGAAGGCAGAACTTTATAATGGCATCAATCATATGTCAAGAATATAAATAAAGAAGAAGAACTGCCATGGCAAGAGTATGTGGAGGTCCTTAAAGGATGTTTTGGAGAGAAAGTATATAAAGATTCAATGGCGGATTTAAAAGGTCTAGTGCAGACTGGAACATTACAGGAATATCTCGAAGAATTTGATATACTTTCACACAAGGTGAATTTAATCGAAGACTATTCTTTAAGTTGCTTTATTAGTGGGCTTAAAGATGAAATCAAGATCCCTGTGAGAATGTTTGGCCCCAAGAATTTATAGCATGCGTATGCACTAGTTAGGTTGCAAGAGTCCTATATATCTGCTACCAAACCCCAAAAAACTTATTCAAATTGATTTCAACCTAACCAAACGATACTTACATCAAACCTAAACACTACAAAGACCCTCACCTTACCCAGCTCAAAACCACCTCTGTCACCTGCACCAAATAACCCACTTAGACAAAACAACCTAAAATTTCCACAACTCATTAATACTAAAGTGGCTTCACCCTTTAAACTAGAATACTCACTGATAAAGAGATGAATGAGAAAAGAGCCAAAAACTTATCTTTTAGTATGATGAAAAATTTATTCCTGGGCATCAGTGCAAGAAGAAAAACTACATATGGTGGTTGTATAAGAAATTTTTGAAAAGGCCTTAGACCAACTTGAGGAATTATTTTCTTGGAATGATTATGAAATTGGGGAAACCACTCATATAATTTCCCTTCATGCTATACACGGATTCACTGAATGAGCATACCAGACCATGAGAATGGTTGGGAATCACAAATGGAAATCAATCCATCTGTTGATTGATTCAGCCAGCACACATAATTTCCTTAATTCAGTGATTGTAAAGGGGTTGGGATGTAAATTACAATCTATTATTCTAGTGAGCATAATTGTTGCTAATGGGTAGGAAATGAAATACACTCAATTTTACAAATAATTCACTTGGGAAATACAGGGTCATAAATTCACTACAGATTTCTTAATAATGCTACTAGATTGCTATAAAATAGTATTAGGAATTCAATGGCTAACTATGCTTGGAGATATAATATGGAACTTTAGGTGACTTAGTATAACATTTTCATTAGTTGGTAGAATTCATCAACTCTAGGGTGTTAATTCAACTTCTGTTAAGATTGTGATAGACAATCATATGTCCAAGCTGCTATAACACAACACACCCCTCACTTATGCAATTCATGTATGTCAAAAGAAATCAAACTCAGTTCTGGAGAAGCAAGAATCTGTGGAAAAAGATTCCAAACTCACTTAACTCTTACTTGAATATGGTTTTCTATTTGAAGAACCTAAAAAATTTACCACTATACAGAATGCATGACCATAAAATTCCATTAATATAAGGTGTTAAGCCAGTGATTATAAGACCTTATAAACACTCTCCACTTCAAAAAACTATAATTGAGAACATGATTAAGGAATTGTTAAAGAATGGCATCATTCAACCTAGCACTAGTCCTTTTTCTTCCCCTATAGTGCTGGTCATAAAGAAAGATAATAGTTGGTATATGTGTATTGATTATAGGGAGTTGAACAAATAAACAATTAAGGATAGGTATCCAATTCCTGTTATTGAAGAGTTGCTTGATGAACTATGTGATGCAATAATTTTTTCTAAGATAGATCTCAGGTTAAGGTATCATCAAATTAGGATGCACCCTAATGATATCTATAAAATAGCCTTCTGATCCTATAATGGCCACTATGAGTTTGTAGTAATGCCATTTGGGCTTACTAATGCCCCATCTATATTCCAGAGCCTTATGAATGAAATCTTTCAGCCATTTTTTAGGAGGTTTGTGCTTGTCATTTTTTATGATATTCTTGTTTACAGTGAGAACTTGTAGGCTCATCTAGAGCATTTGAAGCTTATATTTCAGAAGCTGTATGAGCACCAGTTATTTGTAAAGTTGAGTAAGTGCTTATTTGGTGAATCATCTGTGGAGTATCTTGGACATATCATCAGCAAAGAAGGGGTCTCAACTGATCCAAAGAAAGTTGAAGTTGTAGCCAACTGGCCGATTCTAAGGAATCTCAAATAGCTAAGGGGATTTTTGGGCTTATCTGGCTATTACAAAAGGTTTATCAGGGGTACGAGATACTAAGAAAACCCTTAATAGAGCTGTTGAAAAAAATAACTTTAATTAGTCTTTAGCAGCTGAGATAGCTTTTACATCCTTAAAGAACGCACTAATCACAGCTCTAGTCTTAGTATTACCCGATCCTGAGAAAGTATTCACTATAGAGACAGATGCTTGCAGTCAAGGTATTGGGGTAGTTTTAATGCAGGAATCTTACCCTATAGCCTACATTAGCAAAGCCCCGCCCCGGCACCCTGGCACTCATCTTTATCTGTGTAAAATTAAAATTATGTAGTTTTTATCATGAATATGTAATTTGTTTTGTTACACTTAGTAATTTTATTTCATTTACTTAGTACTTAATACTAAATTAATATTTTATATATTTACTTAATTTTATAATTACTTAATTATTTGAATTATATTTCTAATTTACTGATTTATTAATTTAAAATACTATTGTATTGTAGAATTAGATATATGTATATATATATATTTATATATATAGTTGATTGGTATTATTGATGTTGATAGTTGTTATAAGAGTTTGTTGGTGTTTAATGTTGTAATTGTAATTAATTCAAAGACAAAAATATATATAATATATTATTAAGTATAATAAAAATATCTATTCATAATTTAAATTAGTGTTAATATTAATATTAAGTAGTATAATTTAAATCAATAAGTAAATATTATATAAATTAAATATTATATAATACTAATAAAATTACAAGTTTTACAATAAAACCACATAGTTTTTCTCCTAAACAAATAAATATTGCACAACCTTAAACAACCATTACCTAAACAATCACTCTCTCATTTGTTTTAAGTTTGAGTAAATTACATTTTTCTCTATGAGGTTTAACTTAATTCGTGCTCTCCTCCCTCTTGTTTAAAAATTAAATTTTTACATCTCTCAATTTTTATTTCATCAACATAAGACATTTTACCCCCTCTATTTTATAAAAACTAACACTTTGATCCTTTTATGTCAATAAAATGAAAAAATGTTGCTTTTTTTAAAAAAAATTTCAAATTTAAAATCATAATTTTTACTGAATTTTCAACAATTACATATATCTTTATCAATATTTTAAAATTTTAAAAATCAAATTATAATTTTGATAAATTCATTAATTTTTATCAATTTTGTTTTATATTTGATCTCATTAGTTTTACATTCTTCTAAAGTGGTCATTTTATATATTACTTTAGTTTTAGATAAGTACTATTTTTAAATGGAATAAAAATTAATTACTTTAAGTAAAAGAATGAATATTAAATAAATTTATTAAAATTACAACATGACTTTTGAGTTAATATTGTTAGTATAGATGTGCCCTAGGGCCATTCTTATATATTGACATTGTACTTTTATCCCTATAGTAATAAAATATTCATTTAAATTAAGTGTTAAGTTTATTTGAATATTTACCCTTTAGTATTATGTTGAATGAGTTTATCATCAAGAGTTAATAATATGAGTGATAAACTTATTTGGTACGTATACTATAAATGTTAATAGTCGTTGGATTAATATAAGGGTAGTATTAATCCCTAGACTATCACCTCTATCTATTTTCCTTGATCGGTATGTGATATAGATAGTGGGAGGTAGTGAGTCTCATGCTACTTGATATAAGATATCAAGATAGACATGTGGATACTCATGTGATGGGTGGATCAAACTGTGATGAAAGATTTATGATTGCATAGAAATTCACTCTTGTCAACAATCACAATCTTGGACATAATGGTGCATATGGTCCTTTGACCTGAGGCAACACGGTTATATATATATGGTTGGTTAGAGTTTGTTACCGCTTACATACCTGTGCTAGCCACGTATGGGTATATGGCGTGTGGTGGCTCTAGTTGGTTGTATGTAAGGATAAGTGATCGGCCAAGATGGAATTCATTACCTAGAGTGAACTGGGATAATATCCTATGCTATCTAAGTTATTTTTAATGAATAAGTACCTGGCCAGATCAAACTCGACTTACCTGAAAAGAGTTTCGGTACTAGAAAAGAGTTTATAGTAGTAGTCGTGTTTTCTCGAGAATTGAATTAAAGATGAGATTATATGATTGAGGCAATTGGAGTTTAAGTAAATTATGACTCTAGCCGATATCGGAATCTTGTAATGAAGGGATATTTAGTGCATGATAATTATATTCTATGGATCTTGTGGATCTACATATAGCATTCATTTCTAATTGGGTAGTTATAATATCTATGCTAGGGGTCACTCACGACTTATAGGAACTAAATATGATTAATTGGGATTTTTACATTTAGTATGGAAAGGTGTTTCAATAATATTATTTTCCATTGCCATTTAGACTTAACCCTAGTAAGTCACACACATAAGGATTACACAAATAAAGATAATTATTGATTTAATTATTAATTAAAGAGTTTAATTAATTAATAAAATTAATTGAATTAAATTTGCGCATGTACGAGGATCTAGTATATCCTGAAATCTAAATTCAAAGGTTGGGACTAATTATAATTAAATAAATATTAATTTGGACTTGATTTAATATACGATATTAAGTTCAAAGACTAAATTAATATTTGCCTCCAAATAGTAGAATGGATATGGGCCATGAGATGGACCATATGAATTATTAATGATGGATTAAAGTTGGGCTTTATTTAAAGAGTTTAAAAGGGCCCATGAGCTGTCTTATTTAATTTGGTGTGAGCCTTGTTTAAGTATTAAACAAGCCCATAACCTTAGTCCAACTCATTAAGAGTTAATGAAGTCAAAGACTAAGGTAATCCTTGTAACCAAAATAATCCCACTTATGGCATAAAAGCTATCGATGCATATAATTAGAGTGTGAGACACTCAAACTATGATATGCATGTAGCTTGAGTATGAGACACTCAAGCTAATACATGCATATAGCTTGAGTATGAGACACTCAAGCTATTATCAAAATAGATATGTTTAAGTTAGTGGGTTGTGTAGAGACAATAGACTAATGCACATTTAAGAGACATTTTTAATATTCATACAAAAGAGAGAAAAGGGTTAATATATCATCTTCTTCATTCTTTTTCTGAGTGTAGAAAATAAAAAATATCACAAGTGTTGTGAACTCTCAAGTTAAAGGCTATTATTGTACAAGAGTTGTACAAGTCTATATGCATAATTGATATCCATTGGAGCTTGTCACCTAGTCCCACACATTCAAGCTTAGAGGAGTTTTAACAAGCATCTTGGGTCAAAGAAGAGAGGCTTGTGGGTAGTACTCCATCACCTTTGAAGATCTTCCTTGTGCAACTTGTGTGTTTCAAGCTAGAGGCTTCATATTTGGGGAGCTTAGAGCTTATAGATCACAACAACCAAAGCTTATCGAGCGTGCTATACACTTAGGAATGTTGTAAGTGTTACTAAACTCTTAGTTGGTAGGCTTTGTGACTTTATGATATGACTTGGTTGTTGATTTGAAATGTTGTCCATCATGCATGTTTTGGCTATGTATGTTTGCTTGTGATGTGATCTTGGATTGGATAAGATTCTAGTGTTACTGCAAGAGTTGCATGTAATCAAAATTTTAAAATTCCACTTAATTTTAATTGCTTTGAATCTTGTCCCTTAAAATATATTGATGTAGATATGTGTGTATGTCTAAAATTTAGTTAGTATTGAAATTTTAAATTTAAAATAATTAAAAAATTGAAGGACTAAATGATTTTATTTTATTAAAATTTAAGGATTAAATTATTTTATTTTATAAAACAGAGGAAATTAAATGTATTTTAATATAAAAAACTTAACGGAAAATTAAGAGAGGGGTTTAAGTGTTGATGAAATTAAAACCGAGGAATATAAAAATTCGATTTTTAAACAAGAGGCAGAAAAGTGTGAATTAGGTCAAACCATAGTTTGCTATTTAAGTTTTTAGCCTCCAACCGCCGTCAATGTTATTTTCTCTTTATTTTTTTCTTCTCTAATCTCATATTACTTTCTGCTGCCACCACCACCGGTTATAATCTTGGCCACCACCTCGCTGGCTTCTTTCTTCTGTTTTTTTCACAACTTTCTTTTCCTCTTAGCTATCACCACCATACCACACTGTAACTATGTTAATAACACCACTACTGTCATTATTGCCAACTAGGGGTGAGCACGGTACGATTCGGTTTGAAGAATACAATTCTTTGGAATTGCTCTATACTATCGAAGATTTAAAAATTAAGGCTCCAGAATTGCTCCAAATTTTTGGTTCGAGACAGTTTGAAGATTAAAAATTTTAGTTCAATTCGGTTCGGAGATTAAAAATTTTGGTTCAGTTCGGCTCGGAGATCGGTTTTTCTCCGAATTAGAAATTTTAGTTCAATTAGGTTCGGATATTGGTTCTTCTCCGAATTAAAAAAATAAATAAAGATATAATTCAAATCAAATTGCTAAACTACAAACCATTTCATAATTTTATAATAAAATTAAATAATTTTTAATAGTTTTATTAATCATTAATTTTTTATTATAAAAATTTTATTAATATATATATAATATACTCTAATATACCATACAATTATTAAATATATTTATGAAAAAAATTATATAAATAATATATATCATAGAATAATAATAACAACCCCATAACTATTAAAAAGTATATTACATTAGAATTTTATTATTGAAGATAAATTTAAATTTTTCAACATAAATTATGGGTATATATATATACTCTAATTCTATTAAATTATCGGTTCTAGTTTCGGTTCTTTGGTTCGGTACAATTCAGAGCGGTTTGGGACGGATCTCGGTTTAGAAAATTCAAAATTTCCGGACCCGTCCCAATAAAAATTTTCGGGACAGTTCGGTTCGGAGAAAGTCAAATGGTCAACGGATATTTTCGGTTCTGAAGATTTTCGGTTCAGTTTTTCGGAATAATTCGAGTTTTCCGAGACCCGTGCTCAGCCCTAATAGCAAGCATGGTATATGCATACTTGTGTAAATGGCGGTCTATGCCCGAAAGAGGTTAAACGCGGAGGGCACCGAACTTTAACTTTATTTTAATTTGATTACTAAATTTGAATATGTATCTTTTTGTATATTAAATTTTTATTGAATTTCATAGTAGTCACTAATAAAACTTTTTATACTTGAACAATGTAAAATTACTTATTTAATTCAGAATTAAAAATATTTTACAAAGAAGTCCATATTTTATATATATTTATAGAAAATAAGAAAAAATTTATAAATTATTTTGATTCCACCTAATAAGAGCAGATCCTTAGTAGTATCAAAGCCTAGGAGAATGTTAAAGTAGACTTTTAAACTTTTTTGTAATTTCTGGATTAAATTAAAAAAATAAAAAGATTGAGGGATTAAAATAATTTTAAAAAGAAATTTGAAGGATTAAAAATTTTGGTAGTACCCTTTTTAAAACAAAACTCAAGTTAGGTTACCAAAAATTAACAGATTGAAGTTTAGTTCCAAACTATAATAAATATGATATTGGATAACTACCATTGCATTTAACCCATGCCGGAAGTGATAAACAAGAAGTTAGTTATGGGTATTGACTAGTAGAAAGGAATTAGAATTGAGGACCTTTGGTATTGATGCTGCTAAATAGACTTTATATCCTTTATTCAGAAAATTTTCTTTAGAGCTTGGACAAAGATCCTTTTATTTTCCTAAGAAATATAAGCAACATGAAAGGGTATTTTGGAAAGTCAGCGGGGAAATTCTATTTTACAAATTGAAATGATCCATTTCTAAGAGTAAAAGGAAACAACTTTGTATGTGCATTTATATATATGATTTGTAAGAATCTGGTCCGCTTCGATTAAAATTGGAAAAAGAAATAAAGCAAACAAAAAAAGAAGCTTTCGTTAAATGTATCTGCTTGGTGT